>OX438791.1:9553387-9833387 GCA_949316455.1 Acleris holmiana | reverse complement strand
ATTTCGGAAACACTTTACTGTGTAGTCAAAAGAAGAAAACCAGGCAACAGCATGTCGGACCATGCTCAGTATAGGATTCAGAAGCCGTTAAGTACTACAAACACAAAAAAAAACCACAAGTGATTACATTTTAAATACTCGTACACTGTAAACGCCGATCATAAATCGTTTTTAGTCTATGTAATTTTGACAAGTAATAACTAATTTTCTAATTTTCTATTTTGTCATTTGTTTCCGTCTGAGTTGATTTTAGTAGGTATAAACACTAATTGCCTATATCTCAAGAACTAATGTCTACTTGGATGAGATAGTTTTCCTTTTAAATTCGTTATATGCGCTTTTATTTAAGACTTTTTTCAGATCTTTGGTATTCGTAGACTTTAAAGCTTGAGAAAAATTTAGTCAACAAACACGCAATATTTATGAAAGACCTATCCAATGACACCCCCCACCGTGGACTGGACGAGACAAAACCCATCCCCACTTTAAGCGTAGGGGAGACCCTAATATTTTATTTTCAATAATTTATTTTACCAATTCGAATTGCAAACAACTCTTGTTGTAGTTGTTGGTATTTCTGCAGCTCTGCCTACCCCACTCTGGGAATGAAGGCGTGATAATATGTATGTATGTATTTTACCAATTCGTTGACGTGACTAATCTACATTTCCATGCCAAATAACAGCTTTCTAGTTCTAAAACGGACAGACAGACAGACAGACGGACGGACATGGTGAAACTATAATGGTTCCTAATTTGACAACAAAAACCTAAAATATACGTTCGGATTCTAAGTAACCTCCCACGAAGTCACTTGTACTCCGAAAACGAAATATGAAACGTTAGTTTAGTACATGAAACGAAATCACAGGAAAGACGATGGGTTTCAAATTTCGTACAGAGTAGACCCCGAAAATAAACAAATACATTGCAAAGAATATTAGGACCGGGTTAATATACAGATCCTAAGACGTAAAACTAACGAAGAGTTAAAGCACACTGTCATTGCAAACGCATTCTGAGACGCGCTTCTTAGTGAAGATTATTCTAAGGCTGCGGTTCCACCAGAGCTGTACTAGGGTAGCGGTGTGCGAGGAAACACCCACCAATAGAATTGCTGGCCTCGTTCAGCGCAGCTCTCCTATTGGTGGACCTCATACAGCTCTGATGGAAACGCAGCCTTATGTGGCCCTTACTCCTAATTTTGAAGATTACGTAACTTTAGGAGAAAGATAAAATAATTTAAAATTAATTAATGACAGAGCAATTTTACGGGAAATGATAGCTGACGATGAAGGATAGGTTGAAAATTGAAATTAGATACCGCAAATTCACACATTAAAAAACGTATTTGATTAATCCTTTTTAAAACCTTTAAATACGATGACTCAAAAAGAAGAAAGCACTTGTGAAAGCATAAAAATAGTGTTCGTAAGCGTATCCTTCCGTAAAAAAAATTCATCCAGCGATTGACCCATTATCTCACCTGATAGTAAGTGACGATAAGACTGAGTAAAGAGGTCGCTAGCTCAGTAAAACTGCCTTAGAAACTCTACTTATGGTTTATTACAGAAATTCAGACACAAGTCTACACTATATTTGACCACCTCCTTGCTAAGAAAGACAAATTAAATATTGACTATAACATATCAACAATCCTTACGTTCTATGTAGTATTAGATCAGGTTAGCAACTAAAATGATGTCATTTGAGGCGTGATGCAAAAACTCAAAACAATAGCGATCTTAATATTATTATGTAGTACTTAGCATTAGTAGTAATCAAAGACGTTATATTTTAATAATAACAAATTCACCGTCAGAGATACAGACGGTAAATAAAAGGATTTATCGATTCATCAGTACTATATTCTTTCGACACACCACAGGAAGTCCATTTCGGAAACAACGAGACGATCATTGCACCGAATTTGGACAGGAAGGCTAGAAGAGTTGTTTTGTGACATAAAAATAATACAAACCTTAAAAATATTCCCTTTTTTCAAGTCAGTAAAAATACGAAACAAACAAACAATACGAATAAATTTTAGTAACTGAATCATAATATATTTTGGCTTGTAATGTAATAGAACACTGTTGCCGTGGGTAAGGAAATATATTTTTTTAACTAATTTATTTACGTAAGTAGTATGAAACAGACTAAGAACATGTTGCCACAAAACTCTGACCCAAGACGATTTTGCTTAACAGCATCATACCAAAAAGTATGATGCTTAGCTAATGAATTGTTTTTATTTCTACGAGTTGAATTGATCTAGTTTTTTTAATTGTAGCAGTACGAAGATAACAGTCTTAACAATAATTGAGGAAAGCATTGTGACTTCCTTGTTAACGAATTAGTGTAACAAAGTCTCACATTCAAATTAGTTGTGTTCAACATTGTGTTGCGACCTACAATGCGATGCTATTTTTATTGACGTTATCCGGGACACTTGTTTAAATACACAAGTTATTCTAAAGACAACTGAGGCAGACCCCAGCTGAGACGGTGAGCCAAATCTCAGAGAAGCGAAGTGACTGAGCGAACTAAGCAATGTTCATGACAAATGGATGACAGTAACAATGCAGCTGTCTGACTTCCCGTATATGTTTTGGTAATGGCCAGTGGCAATTCAATCAGAGGAGAAGAGGAGAATCAGTAATTCGCTACATCAATCGTTTCGTTGATCATCCCTCGAGAACAATATTTTTTGGGATAAAATTTGGCGTATGTGCTTCAGGGTAAAAGCTCATTCCAAATGTTATCCAAATCCTTAACTCACACACATGCATATAGATACCGACACACTTACACGCACCTACACAAAATTTCGCGTTTTTATGGCACAGATAAGCCAAACGAGCACATGGGCTGATGGTAAGTGAGATCTGAAACCCATCGACATTTGGATTCTCAAGACCAACCCTAAGGAGCAAGATGGAATGCTAGTAACTTCGCCGGTTGCCTTATCTCCACACTGGAATAACAATGCGAACACCGCTGCTTGGTGGCAGGTTAAGGATATGATGGTGTTATCGATTCAGACACACCCTGCACACCCTGGTCTCGGCCACTACTAAATTTATGACGTGATAATAATCACAAGAGACTGGAAGTGCTAAGTACTTTTTTACCCTCTTACATTTATTTTTTTTTATGTTAAGGAGAAGGCACTCGAGCACTCAGGCCACCTGATGGTAAGTGGAATCTGAGACCCATAGACATTTGAGTTCTCAAGACTATAATCCTAATACGAATGGTTACTCCCCCAACAAGCCGTGACGTGTGTGCGTTTGTGTGAATCATTGATTTATCTTCACACCACACAAAGACGCAACCCTTAAGTGATTTATCGATGACGCCGGCGACAGATGCGTAAAGAAACTAGACAATTAGGTTCTATTATGAAAATACTGTCTTGTTGTATAATAAACAATAGTACGCTAGGTACATAACTACTAGAAAGTAGTAAATAATAGCATTTTACTCGTCTGTAGCCGGAAGCACTTCATTGAAGACATAAAGCTGAATGAATACCATTTTCGCAGCACTTTGTTCTTAAATTGATAGTTTTATGAATTAAGTTTTATTTTTCTATAATTAAAATTTGTCAACACCCTAAATAAACATCATTACTTAGAACTAACATAGGAGACATTTGTTAGTGAATGAAAGGAAATGAATGATAGACACAGAGCTCTCTCGATGATATTCATTTCGTCAAGGATCAAGAGTGCGATTTTTGAATCTCGCCGTCAAAAAATGAGTAATTTTAAAATCATTTCATACAGTGATTTTATCTACTAGCGGGCCCCCCTTTTGGATTTGATATTCAAAGCGTTATGATATCAAATCCAAAAGGGGGGCTCGATCATGATACAATCACGGCATAAATTCATTATAAAGTTACTAATTTTTCGTCGGTGCGATTCAAAAATTGCACCCCGCTCGGCTTGTATAGCTTTTACACAAAATCGGGCGGCTACGTTTTCTATATTAAGTAATTAGATCTACTTATTAACACTGGGATCGCTAATCGCGCAGATTGTTTATCTAAGACCATGTTTATGATTCGGCGATGCTCTTATTTCAATAATTCCAAGATCAAATATTTCTCTACTAGACCTTTAAATAATCAACTATGGAAAAGTTTACATTCCTTAAGAGTGACACGTGTCAAAAGCTTCTAGATATGGTAAAAATAACCTTGGATTCCTTTGTTGTTTTTTTTTTAAAACGCTCGTCGTTTTCGTTCGCTATTAATTGAGTAAAAATAGTGTAAAGTAACCTAAGTTGTATAAAGGGTTTTCCACCTTAAAATTTTGTATCGATGAAAACATTTCGACAAAATAAGCAGTTTTAAATCAGGAATTATAATGCATTCTTCAGCAATTTTTACTTGTCACTTAACTTTTTATGATATTTAAGTCTGATATTCAATCAGAGTTTAATGGTACCTAGATTGTTTTGAGGCATGTTGTGTCTATCGTATTCTTTTATTTACCATATAATGCAGTTATCTATATCTCAGATTTTACGTCAGTATTACAAAAATCGTAAATCTAAAATCTCTCATTATTACTCGTGGCCTTTTTTTAAATTATAGCTGGAGCATATCATACGATCAAGACACAGCTGTATTGTTAACTTGTCGTTTATAATGTATGTATGTATTTAGCAAGGCCACGGAACAATCGGAAGATGGGAGCTGCAATTGTTGGTAAATGACTGACATTGTTTGTCTTTGAAGAGTATTTGAACAAGTCATTTGGGTAGATGATTTCTTAGAACATGGGAAATACATTTTTAGGTAAAGGAAACACTAGGTACCTCTGAGATGAAATGTGCTAATTCAGTTATGTAATTCAAAATGAGAAAAAAGATAGGTACTTTTTTTTACTTTTCCAATATTCCCATTGGTATTATGAGCTAGTTCATGAGAATATTCCCACTTGGGAAATAACCCTTGGAACATTTTAATAATATATGCTTTATGAGAAAGTAGATAGGTAAAACAAAGATAAAATCAAGTTGTCCTTGTAATTCAATTAATTAATATATTGGAAATTCAGTGACAGAGGTTTGTTTTTCATCTTTTAGTGCGTACCTATCTACCTATCTATGTTATGTAGTGTAGACAGATACATATTTGATAGATTTAGATACAACTAAGCACACAGATAAAACATGTACTGCAAAACCACATTTATATCCCAAAAAAAGAAATTCCGAAGAGCTCGTAAACTACGCGATCGCAGTCATCAGCAGATTTGTTTTATAAACAAATGTGAAATGCTGAGAACCCCAAAAATATAACTTGCCCGAAAGCACATGTTTATTTAAGGTATGTTCTGAGAATGCCAAGTTATACGGGTCCCTTGCTTGCGATACATGATAAACGTTCCTCGATTGGTGAATCACGACTCAGATAAGGTTGATTAGAAAACTGTGACTTTTCAGACAAAACGAACATTTGTAGTGTTTTTGAACTAGATTTGTACGTCAAATGTATAAATACCTACTTAATAAGTTGGTAGTATATCTACCTAACTAGTACCCAACCCGTCAAACATTTACATAAACTTTAATGATTTTGTGCACCAGTCTAGATCACATATGCTATATTTTTAATTATTACTTGTTGCTATGAATAATAAAAAAAAAACAATAATATTTATTTAATACAATGATACATTTTCATTTTATTCGTGTCTCTATAGGTATCTAATCAAAATTATTGTACTTAGTGTAAAAGTTGAGAACTGAATTCAATTCTTAGCAAGTACCTACCTATAAAAGACCTTAAAAATCTCACAAGGCCCCTATCTTATCAGAGACTAACGTTCCAAAGCAGTAAACATTAGGTTTGGTTATTTGACCGATAAAAAAGAACATTACTCTTAAAATAGTTTACGGAAATGAAAAATGCACTTACCTGGTTTTGTTCTTAATATTTAGTCGCGAGATCTACGGTTTTTGGCCTTTACAGCCGCGCACGGGAGCCTAACTAATGATGTCTTATACACGAAACGAACATTTGGCCGTTCCAAAAATAGGATCAGGCCCCAACTAATGTTATAAACACCGACCTGACTCACACAAGCGTACCTCAAAAATCAATATTTAACAAACCTGGCCTTACACTTACAAAAGGTACCAACCAACGCAATACTACAAAAATGGTGGTTAATACACTGAAAAATGTGACTTTTCACGAGTATGTTATGGAAAAACAACTGAATTTATACTCACAGCGAACACCGCGCGTCAACACATCTCGTATGCAATTAGTTGCTCTGATGTTTTTTAACGATGAAAAATCAATAATTTTTAAGAGCACGAAAATGTTCATATTTTTCCATTGGGTCCGCTTTTCCGTCTCAGTCGCGCGGGGCAATAAAAATGAAAAACCTATTGCGAGGAAACCACGAGCGAGCGGGACGGCTATACGTCGCCGATTGTAAATAATGACAGCAAGGAATCATAACAAACGAGAGGGACGACTTGAGAGCCTTAACAAAATACAAATAAATTACGTAATGTATAATTCATCTATACAATCTTAGAGAACTTACCATTATTCTGACTAATGTGCTAGTGGTCACAATACACTGCTATTATACATTGATTTAAAGACCGCGAGTGCATCTTAACGTCGACCACATCCGTCATGCGGCCGCCATTTGTATTTTAGCTAGCGTGCACCAATTCTACGGCGTGCAATTTCTCCTTACAAACGATGTTTTTGTTATTTTAATGTTTAATAATAGAGATGGCTGAAAGAATAACAACTAAATTTGGCTGATTGTTCGATTTTATATTTATTTTAAAATGATTTATACTATTCGGAATGCTCGACTTTTCCCGTTGTTCGATTATCGTTAAGCAAAGATAGATGTGGCAACATTTTTAAACGTCACGTGAATTCAATATGGCGGGAAGTAGGAATTTTAGTTCGAGCGGGACGTTTGGTTCGGGTGTGTTTTGTTTGAATTAAAACAGATATACTGTGTTGTGTGCTGCCGAGGTTTATAGTTTAACTTGTAGTAATTTTATTGTTCATTTACTGTTTGATGTTAAAGGTTAACCTTTCTTTTCCAAAGCGGGTTATTTTGTTTGAAGTGCAATAAGTGACCTGTACTTAAGCAAAGCGAAATTATTACTTTGCTGCTCTACCTAAATACATGAGTATTATATACTTATATACTGCTGATTCACTCATATTATCACAACTTACGCTATACGTAGATGCTATTATTTATTAGCTTGCAATTTTGTACGTGGATATTCGTTTATAGTTTGCATTAATCATATTTTCAAAAAGGTTTTTTTCGGAATTCTATCATTAAGAATGTGAAAGTGTCACAGAACGACGCTAAAGTTACTTTGTTTACTTTTCTACTAAACGGTCCGCACACACCGATACAGATTACATAGCCAAAACGCAGTTGCTGTTCATCTTTTACAGTTGCTGTTTACGCACTCGAGGCTTAAAACCGTCTGTGTCACCAAATAATTAGTACACAATGAATAATTTTAATGTAATATCAGATATCTGGCTGTTGGTGTTTCACTCCACTCTTCAACCTATCTACTCTATGCTACTCTTCTATCACTGGGGGCCATGAAACAGGGTGTACCAAAGGCAAGGGTAACCAGGACAGTGCACCCAGACCCATGAGACCCTTGGCCATCTCTGATTAGTTCTGTGAGCATGTTGATTGGCGCTGAGTTTACTCCGACCTTGCTGAACACTCAATCCTTCTGCGTGTGATCTTATGGTGCAGACTTTACAATCTTATATCAAAAATAGGGTAGGATGATGGCACCAGTAATTGACAAGGAGCAATGTTGAACACAGTTCTAACTACTGTTTACATAGTTTGCCAGTGCAGTTTACTTAACTTTCACACTAAATTTTAAACTAATAGCATAAGTCAGCAGTGGCCTGTGCTAACTTGTCTTTATGCTATTTTGTTTTTTAAAAAATCTGATTGGAACATTTGACAATTTCTAACCTAGTAAAGTCTCTCTGAAGTTTGAACAGACAGACATACACTTTCAAATGTCATGAAAAACAACAAAGCAAACAGAAAGTAGTGTTTGACGTGTTTTAGAATCGTTTATGTCACAGTCGCCATTATTGTAAATGACATAAGAGTTATGAAAACGTTGACGATAAGGAAACAGGTCAAATATGATATCATTTCTACCGTGTAGAATCTCGGCCCTGTTGTGCATCGAATATCAGCCATACTTACGCCATACATAAGGATACTTTTCATCAAACAACAGAATATTTTCATCTTCATTTGTATTGTTAACTATGCTTGACCATAGTCCAACTTTTTGGTACTCACTGGTGTCTTAGAAAGATAGGCAGCCACAGCCCCACCCTCTAACCGTAAAACTGACTGTAAGAATAATGATGAACGATGAAGTGATGTTAATTAGTCCCGTCATGATATTGGATAGGATTTCATATTTTTTACGTTGTTTTTTAAGTCCGTATCAATTGAACTTGCAAAAGATGTAAACAAATCAGTACTGTTTGACAAATAAGCTCAAATATTCACCAATTGTGTTTTTACTAAAATTAACATATTATTATAAAGAAATAAAGAAATACGTTAAATTTGAAAACAATTAATAAACCTACGGAAACTACATAGACATGAGAATTTGACACAATTGCATGCAAAAATGGATACTACTGCAATGTTACCAAAAATTACAATTTATTACTGTAAAAGTAATCTAAAAAATGATGATAGATGATGAATGAATACTTTTTAACACCTTCATATAATTTTTTGTATTAGAAATTAGTAACTTGGTAAAAATTTATAGAAAATGGGCAAAACATTTAAATATAGGAACTCTCATTCAAAAAATTTAAACAACAGTAATTAACTTCTGTTCAAAATCAATCCATTACCTTAAAAATACATCAATTTTTTTTTAAAACCCTAAATCTCGCATTATAATACTTGACAAAAATAAAAGGGTAGCTCATTTCTTCGATCATAACTGAAATAATATTTCATGATGTGCATTAAAACTAATAGAAAAACAGTATTTTAACTGTAAAATCGCAAAGAGAAGCTAAACTGGCAAAAATTCGTGTACGGCCTCGGCCTCTATGAAAGTAATGCTAGTGTATAAATTATTGCAAAGACCTCACTTGATCTTCAAGGTGGGTACGAATTAGAGCAGCCTCGGGTTGAGGTATGTACGGCCTATTTTGCTCAAATTCGTACGCGCTCACGCGGTGTGCGTGCCTCGCGTGATTTGGACGTATCCGAGCGTGCCGCAGGCAGAACGACAAGTTGCAACTGAACTCTTGCAACCACAGAGGCGATTTCTTCTTCTTTTTGTTAATAATTCGGTGAATAAACGCCATTTTGAAATGTCGGCTCGCACGTTGCCTCACCCGCTCATGTTTATGTGCAACAATTTGGCTCGCGAGCAGCTCGCCGCGCGGGGCGAGCATGCCTCGGGCTGAGCGGCTCAGATTCGTACCCAGCTTAAAGTATTGAGCGACGCGCATCGAAGCAACCTTAGCGGCCAAGGGGCAATAGGTAACACATACTCCTAAAGGGTTGGAGACAAACTACTTTTTTACTTAGAAGGTTATATTCATACATTAGATGAAAGTGATGAAACAAAGACGACAATTGCATTTATAATTTTATTAATTTTTATACTGCAACATTAAAATGTTCACTTTTGTGTTTTGTTAGAAATACTTTAACACTAAATGTATTGATTAAACTGCGGTTCGGGGTTCATCCAACAATCTGTAACAAAAAAAACTTGAATTAGGAAAAAAAATGAAACAATACTTCGCTCAAATTCACGATTTCCTGAAATGTATCTATAGGAATAATTCATGTCTTTGTAGAGACAGAATGGAATGATATGATATGAAAGTATTAAATACAAATCAGTACAAAAGTACTGCAAGCTGAACAGTTATGATTTTAGAAATAGAAGCATTTATTCGACGATCACAAGAAAGAAAACACAGTTCAAAAATTACACATAATAAAAATAATGGCAACAAACTACACAATAAACAAAAAAAAACAATTATAGCATAATGTTGCCATGAGTGGTCATGCGATGTCGAAATTGACACCACTCAGCACTGTGTCACGGCATCAACCGAGACGCTCAACACGAAATCCAAAAGGAGGGCCCGCTCGTAGATAAAATTACTGCACAGATTGATTTTAAAGTTGGTCATCTTTCTTCTGTGAGGTTCAAAACCGCACCCCAGCCCAGGTCTTGTTCACTCAAAAGTTGGGGTTGTCAAGTCAACGATGTGCTCGCGATTTTATTTAGGCGAGTAGTTAAGTTTTCGCTAGCTTTTTATTAAAAAGTCAGTAGGTAAAGAGTTTTCAGCAATATATTGGGGGGCGATTTTTGACTTTCGAGCGCTCGAAAGTTATTATTATTATTATTATTTTATTTTGGACAGGCAGTTGACACTGATATGTCCAAATCACTGTTCACTTAGTATGATTTTTAAACTGGTTAACACTTCGAGTTCGACATCAGAGGGTAATTTGTTCTACATTTTTACTATCCTGTTTGCTATTAAGTTTTTGGCAATATTTGTATTGTGTTTTTTTTTTTGCGAGTTTGATCTTGTGTCCTCTTGTGCGTGTGTTGGTGTTACGAGTAAACAAGTCACTAATTCAGGACAGTCTAGAAGCCGTTTAGAATTTTGAAGGTTTCAATCATGTCCACGCTCACGTCTCTTTTGAGTCGTGTCATGCATGAGGGATGTCAAGTTCAGTTTCTTTAATCTTTCCTCATATGGCAATGATTTTAAATTTGTGGAAATTTTGGTGAATCTACGCTGGACTCTTTCTATCAAAAGTGAGCAAAGACAGTGAAACTAAATTTTTGAAATCCGAGCGCTAGAAAATTTAAAAACCAGTGGTCTACACCATTCGTTTTCAATTCTATCATTATGAATTTTGTTTTGACATTTGACAAACAAACACAAACCACAGATGTTTAATTTTTATATAAACTTCAAAATACCTATCATAAACAAAGACCCACGGCGGTCTAAACGTTTAATTTATCAGTTTTCATAGTAAAAGTCAAAAATACGCGATAATGCGTACATGCGAAAATAAACGTGACATATTTTCGTGTGTTAATATTTTCTATCACTCGACTTTGATTTCGAGTACACTAAAGTCAAAAATGGTCTTCCAGCTCTGAAAGTACCTCGCTCGCTATTATATTAGGGGGTGTTATCAATTGTTGTCGTTGTTAAGGTGCGTGATTTGTTCTTTTCGTTAATAATTCGGTGAATTATGTAAACGCAGCCGCGGCTGTCGTCGTGTCCGACGCCATTTTCTAATGTCGGCTCGCGGCTCGCACGTTGCTTCACCGCGCATGTTTATGTGCGCCGCGCGGGGCTGAGCCGCTTAGATTCGTAGCTTTAGGTATATACATATACAGGGTGGTGTGTGTACTGACTAGAGCGTGAGCAGGTCGGGCTGCGCGCCGAGCAGGTCGGCGGCGGCGCGGGCGGCGCGGCGCCAGGCGTCGAGGCGGCGCGCCAGGTCGGCGGCGCCGGCGCGGGGCAGCGCGCGCGGCCGCACCCACGACACGATCACCGTCGAGCTCACCTGACCAATTCAAATACCTTTATCTACGCACATATCATTGACAAAACTTACATTACAACCATGAAAATATTGATTCCTTATACCGAATCCGAGACTAATGTAGAGTTATATTGAACACTAGTTCTCCTTTATGCCAGCTTTACAAGTTTTGTTAAAGTTTTCCTCGGTCCAGCCTATCACTATCATATAGTAGTGTCTAATTTAGATATATTTCTCTGTTCCTTATCCTCAGTTAAAGTAAAGCTAAAACAAACTTGTTAAGTGTCAGCTTCTTCGCACATAACTTTCTATTTTGTAATTTTTCTTACATTTGTATACTGTAGAAATTAATCCATATTTATTTTTTAATTATTTTTTAAGTTAAGTACTGTTTTCTATTTAAGCATGATGTGTCTACTATTTTAGGATGTACACAAAAAGTTACTTGTAATAGCTATCCAATATTACTTAAGCCCAGTGACCGTAGAAAATTACTAACATTATTACAACCAATTTTACTATAAAAACTTTCTTGTCTGTGATAGTAGATAAAATCTGCACTGTAATGTTACTACAGTATCGATTTATGTAAAATGATGAGTTTAAAATCGGATCCGCTGTCGAAACTCAAGAGGGTCTATTGGTATCCACAGATATTAAAACAATTATCGATACGAAACGTCAATTCAGTATGTTTTTTTAATATTACCGAACAAGGATAATTCTACCGTACAAGACCAAAGGTCAACTGGCTGTGCTTTATCCAACCTCGACATTGGCGGAATCATCGCATCGTTCGATGGGGCCATATAATCCCAAAAAATTGAATTGAATTGAATTATTAACCGCACGATATTTGATCTCGAGTGACATGAGAATAGGCACTTCATTCGTTTGTCTATGATTAAAAAAAAACATTCGTCGACGGAGGATCGAATTGCCGCCATTATTGCTGTCATTTTGTTTTTATTGATTTTTTGCTGTTGTTATGGAAGTAGGCTTGTGAAAAGTTGTTTCTTTGTTGTGTAAATAAAGTAGTGTATGCAACTGTACATAATTAGGCCTTCAGCCACTCGTGTGATCCTATTATAAAAATATTTAGGTTACAAAAGTTTTAGAGGCCTCCTGGTAGATCTCGCTCTTCCAAATGTAGTAAAACATTACATACATAACATCATGCCTTCATTCGAGTGGGGTAGGCAGAGCTACAGAAATACCATCAACTTAAAATTACCTGTTTATAATTCTGTAACCACATTTTGCACAATCAGGCCAAGAAGTTTACTAATGTGTTAGTGACAGGTTGCAAGCACATCGCCTAACAGTACTACAAGCCCTGATTCCCTTAGTCGTCTCTTACAACATCCACGGGAAGACTTGGAGTGGCACTATTGTAACCCAGCAACCAGCAACCACATTTTTTTTTTTTTTTTTTTTTTTTTTTATGTTAAGGAGAAGGCACACGAGCACTCAGGCCACCTGATGGTAAGTGAAATCTGAGACCCATACACATTTGAATTCTCAAGATTATAATCCTAAGACCTCAAATGCGCTGCCAACCCACATGGGGCCATGGAATTCGAATTGGTGCCCACTTAACAAAATGATGTAGATTTTAAGACCTATTTAATGAGCTACCTCTTCTTTGTTATACAAATTTGCCCATGGTCCTTGGGTAAGAGTTGAACTGCGAAGGAAATTTGGAAGTGTATCATTGGCAACACTGACCTGGTCGATATGTCCTCGGATGAGCTTCTCGGCCAGCGCCTTCATGACCAGCAGTTCGACCTCGTTGAGCGGGATGCGCGCCTCCTGCGCAATCTCCGCGAACGTCAGCTTGCGCTGGGATGACGTCCGGTTGAACGCCATCTAGGTGAAAAATGTTACTTTCAATTACAAGCATAGATGTAATTCTTAGTCCTCAGGGTTGGGAAAACATTTGCAGTCGTGTCAGATCTTACTATCGGGTGGCATTTCATTGTCTAAATATATTAAACAATACCATGACTGACAAAAAACGCGCAGACGAAACCACTGGACGGGTCATATTGCCTGCCATATTTATTTTTAGTCATTATGTGTTGTCATAATTATTAGTTACAACTTATTTTTTTAAGAAGCCGTTTCATATTCATGATTTTTATAAATAAATCTTAACCTAACTTTGTCTACAGGTCAGATATAAAAAGTGAACGATTTCAGGGATATGAAGAATGATTACTTTTAAAAAATATATCGACAATGACATTATGACCAAAACAAAAGGGGGAAGAACGGGCTCCCCCACTGGACCCATTGATTTGCTTTTATTAGTGAATTATTGTTTGGTACAACTTTCCAATTTATGGATCTTTTAGTTTCCTTTTTAAAGAGATACAACCTTAAAAACTATATTCTAAATAATAATAATAATTCATCGTATATTGCATAATTTATGTAGTGACATCTCTAAATAGACATTAACGGCCGAACCCTATATTCAAACCGCGGACAGATAGCCTTATTTCGGATTAAAATTTGACACATTTTGTATGGGCAAATGTTAAATTTCAACCCGTAAGTAAGGCTTATCTATCCGCGGTTTGAATGTAGGGTTTTCGGCCGTAAGTGTCCTGTTGCAGTGCCCTTGCAGGGTTTATGTTGAAACTACCTAATTTATTTCTAAGACCTCATGTACAACACAAAGCAATAAATATTTGTGACTATGACTATGACTATTTGGTGCCCACTTTAGACCTAACTTAATTAGCAATGAAACACATTTACAACAAAATTGATTTAGTACTTTCAAAGTTACTCGCTGGTTTAAAAGTTATATTTGTAAGCAGTTCTATGAACAAAAGATGGGTGGGCGATTTTTTTTGCGGGTGTAGTGTATGAGTATAATGGTATTTTCCCTGAAACCGTAAACTTTTTTTAGGATTTTTATAAAACAAATCTGACATAACCTAATGGGTTTCAGAAATAAAACATGCACTAACCTAGATTATAAGTTTTAAAGACACCAATCTCTGTAACCATTGTGCCACGTGATGACAATGAGTAAATAAATATGAACATGTATTTTGAACTTTACGATACGATCCCAATTGGAAGACCGTATCCGGAACATCATTTACACTCCAGAACAAAGATCATCGAAGTAAGCCTTGGAGCTTGTTCCCAAAATTTCACCCAGTGGAAACCAAGCCACAAGAGACGAAGAGACTGACCAAGATGGAGATGGCAGGACGAACTGGACTAGGCAGGCGATTTTTGACTTTCGAGTGATAGAAAATATTAGCACACTAAAATATGTCACGATTATTTTCGCATGAACCCATTGTCTTGTATTTTTGAAAGCCCTCACTCGAAAGCTAGTGATTGACTTAATATATTCTTTCTTAATATGTATACAACGTGTTAAAAAATAATCCGTAAAAAAGAATTTAAAAAAGTAGTCTCAACCCTTATTAAATAACGTCAGTTCAGTATCTTAGGTATACAGTATACTAGGGTTGACACTACTTTCGTAATTTCTTTTTTACGGATTATTTTGTAACACGTTGTATATCGTCAACTTCCTGTTGACGATCACCGGTTTTTTTCATGTATATAAACGAACGACTCAAGTAGAAATTGTTACTATGGCGACAATATTATTATCGATGTGGACTTTCCAGTGTTTATAATACTGTTCACCAAAAGCTTTTACTATTTAAAACTTTTATCAGGGCTGGAATTCTACAAGGTAATAACGATATCGTTTTTGATCTGTTTCCGTATTGTCAACGTTTTGATAACTCTTATGTCATTTACAATAATGGCGACTTTGACATAAACGATTCTTAAACGTGTCAAACACGATTTTTATTTTTTTATTTTAAGGAGAAAGCACACGAGCACTCAGGCCACCTGATGGTAAGTGAAATCTGAGACCCATAGACATTTGAATTCTCAAGATTATAATCCTAATACCACAAATTCGCTGCCAACCCTGAGGACTAAGATGGAATGCCGATATCGTTTTAACGCACCTGAATAGAGGCCCAGGGCTCTTTTCGATAGGTATTTCAAGTTTTTCTGAAAATTAATGTCTGTGATTTGTGTTTGCCACTCGTATTTAAATTTTCCATTGCTCGTATTTCAGAAATATAGGTTCACCGTTTTAGCACACTTTCGATTGAAATTTTCGAGCCCTCGAAAGTAAAAAATCGCCCCTAGAAAAGGGGGCTTTGTATTATCCGATGTGTCGTTCGGTATGGGGCTTTGGGCGACGGGTGGGACGGGCGACACTGACCTCCATGAGGCAGGTGACGGCGACCTTCTGCCGCGTGAGCGCGTCGGCGCGGCGCAGGTCGGGGTGCGGGTGCGCGGCGCGGAGCCGCTCCAGCGCCTGCACGTCGCCGCGCGCCACCGCCGCCACCAGCTCGCGCGCCCACGCGTCCGGCGTGGCCTCCAGCGACTCCAGGATCGGGTGGGCCAGCTGGAATTACAAACACGAACTTTTATATTTCATTAAGCCTAAATTAGCCTTTTCCATCAGAGTTGGGCGTAATCAATTTTTGGAATTAATTACACGATTACACCAAAGTAATCGTGATTCCTCAGTAATTGATTACTTGGGTAATCAAAATTACTATAATACTGTGAATATGATTACATGTGTAATCCATTACTTTGGAATCAGTATTGAAAACCACTACTGTAATCTTGATTCCTCAATAAGTAATTAAATAATGTGTGTGTGTGTGTGTGTGTGTGTGTGTGTGTGTGTGTGTGTGTGTGTGTGTGGGAGAGAATTCCTATATTATAGCTGTCATTTTTAACTTCAAAATCGATATCTCTGAATCCTCATGATTCCTAAATATAATTATATAATTCAGAAAAATTGCAGTCATTTTGAACTTAGTACTTTTTGAATGCAATGCGTTCAACATAGATATCTGGGATTCCTCATGATTTCTAAATACGATCTGTAGTCAGAATTAAGAAAAATGGTCGCCATTTTGAACTTTGTAGCTCTTGAAAGCAATGCGCCGCCCTCCATGTGTGTATAGGTGTGTGTGTGTCGGTGACTCACGAGCTCGCCGAGGTCGTAGACGTTGGGCGCGACGACGGCGGCGAGGGCGAGGCGCGCGGCGAGGGCGCGGCGCTCGGGCGCCGGCAGCCGCGCGCCGCCCTCCATGCAGCCCACGTAGCGCAGCGCCGCGCGGTAGTAGCGCGCCACCGGCCCGCGCACCCTACACCAACCACACGGTAACATCCCAACACACTGCCTCTACGTACGATGCCATCTCTAAAGCTGGGTACGAATCTAAGCGGCTCAGCCTGAAATATGCTGGCCCCGCACGGCGAGCTGCTCGCGAACCCAATTGTTGCACATAAACATGCGCGTGCGAGCCGCTAGCAGATATTTCAAAATGGCATCGGACACAAATTCACCGAATTATTAACAATAAGAAGAAGAAATTGCCTCAGTGATATAACAACTCATAAAAAAAGAATTAGAAAGCTAACCTACCAGAATAAACGTATTACAAATCCCTAAATAATACAAACATTTTGCCAAACAAATCCACATCCGTACACATTTCACTATATAGTTTGCATACATGTCTAAGATAAGAGTGCTGCGCATGCCTGGTCTTAAATTTTGTGACGCAAAACAATAAGCATCAACTCTGTTCAGTTCTATGCGGCACTTGAATATTTATGTTTCAGAATGTTGGTTTGCGTCCTTCGCTATCACATTCACTCTTTTTTTGTTGTATTCCAAATTTAAAATCATTCCACTAACCAAAACAGGTGCAGATTAACTTGCAATTTGCAGTAAACTGACAGGACAAAAAGAACTACACAACACCTGGTTAGGCAGACATGCAAAAAAACTTGTGTACATCTGCACACAATGCTTAGGTACCTGTAGTATTCAGAGGCCAGTTTATAAAACCTGCCATGCACAGGGGTGATTCCATCAGCATCCTCCAGAGATCCCTCCAGCTCTTCAATGATCTTCTCCGTAGCATCCAGATCGTTCAGCTGTTCCAGGTAGATCTCGCCTTGGAGGACCTGGAATTTACAAGAATTTATATTGAACATAGTGATTTTGCTTGATCCTTCCAGCATACTACAGCTGAACATCTCCATATCTTCCTTAAAATCACATTACTCTAAAGTAATGGTTTTCTACAACATTATACTGGAAAAAATAATAAGCATTCTTTGCTTTGTTCACCATGATATCATATTCACGAGTTGCCACTAGTGAAAGAAGCGGATAAATGTAATTTTTGGATTTGAAATTTGAATGATCATATTTTATTCATCAATGATTATAACCATAATCACAGCTGTTATGAAATGAAATGATATACTTGTATACCATATTTAGTATCAATTGCCGGATCAGTAACGTATGGCTCAAAAAATAGGGCAGAACTGGAATATCAATCAGCAGTTTGGCTGGGTATCTGCACCAATCATTATCATAATGGTTAGTTTGTTACATTGTCTATACGTGGACATATTTACCTTGCACAGAGTGAGTGCCTCATCGTTAGATTTAACCTTGGTTTCCACCTTCTCCAAGAAGGCAACTGCATCCTTCTTGTTGTCAAACTGCTTGATAATGTGTGATGTAATCTCAACTAGTGAGAGGGGATTGATTCTGAAACAGTTGGTAATTAATTAGAATTTGATTAACCCATTGAATGCTCTTTGTACACATGGAGCACATGATGATTTTCACCTAACATCACTATTTGTACACACCATGCACAAAATGCATCTGTGCCAATTGTTGAAAAGTTAAAAAAATAAACCGGGGTGCTTGTTTAAGTTATATGGTGAGTTTGTATTATATTGGTTATAATTTAATGATTATAATATTGCTAAGAAAGTGTCAATATTTAGAACCCACATCATGGAGCATGTTTGAGATAAGGCAGGAAATTAAAAGGACATCTTATAAAGATGCGCATAACAAAGAGTTAACGATCTAAGATCTAGTAACATACAAAAATAATGTATTTTAAGCAATACTCTCGGGTTTCATGCCTAAAAAGAATATGGCTTCCAGTTGATTTCTTTGTAGTAGAGAAGATTAGGTGGATGTCCAGAAGTTGTCTAAATATAAGCGTGGGAGAAGTGTTTAATCAACAGAATATCAGTAACCCCAGTCCCAAATTCACTCCTACAAGGAAAATTTCATGACCAAACCAATTCAATGACTTGCATTTTGACTTACTTGTTTTCGAATGTAGCCAAAAAGTTATTATACAGCTCAATTAGACCATCGCCGGCCTGGAGAGAAGGATGGTTCACCAAAACTTGCAGTTTTAGCGTAAGTTGATGCCATAATCTAAAACACAAAGGAAGAGGTTATGATTGTTTACAACGCTAAAATTAACCAGAGTGAGGCAATTCAAACTCAATACTTACTTTTTGTTGTAAAGTTGCTCTAATTCAGCCCAATCAGACGCTAAAGCAGGTTCCGAAGCCTGTTTTTTCGTTAGGAAATCGTTTACATCGATAACAGCGAACTTGACGGCGGTAGCCATTTTTCAAAACTGTAACGTCATTGCAAGTGAAGTTAGTCATGAATGTCATGATAGTGGTGACAGCTTTTACTTAAAGTGAGTTCACACGTTTCTTTTTGAAACAAAAACCTTGCATTGACAAAATTCGGGTTGGTTCTAAAATTATTTATGAATTTATCGACTTCTTTATATTTTATTTAATATCATCATTTTTTATCGTGTAAACAAGTTTTTTTCTCGACTTGAAGTGAACAATGCCATCTCTCATTTAACTGTAAAACTAAAATATGTCTACTCGCAATGCTACTCGCCACAAGATGGCGTTACTGATCCGCGAAAGTTATAGGCGAAAGTCTGGAATCTAGAAACTGAGTTATAATAAAAGTTTTATTGGACAAAAAACAAACAATTACATGAAATTTCGTAAATAAACTTAAGATAGGTAATAAATTATAGTTATATAATTACACAGGAATAAAAAATATAATAATCTTAACTACGTAATAATCTAAAATAAAATAATATAATTAAATATCTAATCTAAATACAAATCAATTAAAACTAAATAAAAAACTGGAAAAGTGAGGGCCCCCGTGGCAAAGTACCACAGATGCTGGCAGCATTTCCTCGTTGTATAGCAATGCTAATACGCTGTCCGAGGAAGCTGCCAGCTCTGTGGTCACCGGTTGTTTCAATTAGCCTTTTTGTCATGTCTTTAAAAAGGCTAATGGCACCGGGTCCCCACGGACCAAGGGTCTCGACGCCAAAAGGAACAAAGTTATATTCTGCGCCGAGACCCTTGTACTTATTATTTTTCATTGTTTCGGCCGCCTCAGCCGCCGCGCCTGGTTTATTTACAGTTCCGCGGAGGTGTGACGAGGCTAGGGTGTCTACACAAGTAGCGTCCCACACCAGCACTCGCCCCATACTCCACGGAATTAAAGACATACCGTCAGGCCTCTTGCCGTCGTCCCTAGCGATACCGGTTGGCTCCAGTAAAGCGGGAACGTTGACGGATGCAAGAGACCGGCGGATAATGTCATTGAGCGCAGCGTGTCTAGAGAAGCGGCCTGCGCTTTTTTGGCATGAAAGTCCGTGGTGACCCAGAAAATCAACTTCATTGCCACAGGGGCATATGTGTGGAGTGCAGACCCGGACACCAAGACGTAAACAAACAGAAATTCGGAGAGTTTCAGGATCTAAGAAAGTACCAGTATTTGGCGATGGGTGTGCATGGAGCCAGTAACCAGCCTCTTTGGTTCCCACCGCCAAAAGCCTGGCTCGCTCAAATCCTGAGTTGCTACTTACAAGGTTGTTAAAAGTTATATTACAGGTTATTTCATCCCAACTCCTCTGCGACTTTAAATTTTCTGGATAATTACTGCTTGGGTAGGCAAGATTCCAGGCATTTTTGGCTTCCTCCAAGTCGACAGTCTTGTAGTTTGATGGCAAAGCGCAAAGGATTTTACCTACTAGACTAGCCGAGCTATGAACGGAAGACAAAAAAGCTGGAAAAGAAACACAAGAAATTTTGCGGATCCCTAGTCCACCAAAGCGGATGGGGAGGGAGGCCTGAGTCCAGGATTGCTCGCTTAGCTGAATGTTCAAGATGGATTCCAAATTTAATTTAATAATGTCATCAATTTGCGTAAGGAGATTTCGAAATTTCCAAAAAGGGCAGCAGCGAAGCAGGTACATAAATTTAGGTACAAAAAGACAGAATTTAAGAACCGAAAGAGCATAATGTGGACTTATTTCGAGAAGAGGATCCACATAATTTTGAAATTTTAAAACAGTATTTTGAATGAAAGTTGGAATTGCGTCTTCAAAAACAGGGGACCCTAGGAGGCTGAGTGATTTTTGGTCAACTATTTTTATGTTTGGCGTTAAATCTTCAAATTTTTGTTTTATAACAGACCAATTTAAGGAAGAATTTTGAATGAAAAGTTCGCATTTACTGAAATTTAGTTCCAAACCTATTGTTTGGAATTTAGTTTGAATGGACGAAAGGTCGGACAAAACGGTATCGATATCACCTCC
Organism: Acleris holmiana; assembly: GCA_949316455.1. Classification (NCBI taxonomy): domain Eukaryota; kingdom Metazoa; phylum Arthropoda; class Insecta; order Lepidoptera; family Tortricidae; genus Acleris; species Acleris holmiana. The sequence goes on along the minus strand of OX438791.1, from coordinate 9,812,194 downwards.
TAAAGTCCCATCATCTAAATACCAAACGTTAAATTTTGACTTGAAATTTTGAATGATTGGATTTATAGCTAAACTAAAAATTGCCGGCCCAAGAGGGTCACCCTGCTGGCAGCCGACTTCTGAAGATAAAGCGTTTCCGCGGTATAACAATTTAGTTGGGTCTGCGTAACAATGTAAAAGGTAATTATAAATTTCCGGGACGTTCTGTTTTATTTCAGCCAGTAGGGTGTCCCTGTTTACCGAGTTAAATGCGTTTTTAACGTCAATTTTGATCAACACTTCACAATTTCCGACGGAGAGGTACGTGCGTAAAGCATGGACAGCTGCTTCGCACCCTCCTTTTATGCCAAAACCTAGCTGAATAGGTTCGAACTGAGCCTGTAATTTTGAAGAGATGTGCCGAACTGCAATTTTGGAGGCTAGGCGACGAAGTGTTGATCCAACGGCAATCGGTCTCACTCTTTTTTGGTCAGGGCGATGAGGTTAGCACCGTATAAAATGGGAACAATTTCTTGATTGATATTGCCGGAGTACATAGAGTTAATTAAGTTGGTGATAGAATTGATGAGCAGCGTCCCCGCATCGCCCGCCGAACGAGAAATTAGGTCTTTCAGGTGTTGGGGTGAGATTCCGTCCAGACCAGCAGCAGAACCAGTTTTAAAAGAATTAATCGCTTGAACTACATGATTACTTTGAATTTTTAAGCAAGCCTGGATTGCCGTTGGAGGATCGAAAAAATAAGGAGTTGGAGGAGCTGGGGGATGTTTAGTTTGTAGGGCCAAAAGGGTGTCGGGAGTATCCGGTGACAGCACGTCGCTTGAGAAGAGGAGACGAGCGGCGCCTTTCAAATCACCGTCGCTAATTTTGGATTCTACATTTCTGCGAATGTTAAAAGATGTACTTGATTTTTCTTTAAAACTAGGAGAGGGACATGAATGAATTACACAGTTGTTTTTTATTTTTTGTGTAAGGGAAACTTTCGAACCATCTTCATGGACATGGAGGGTGCGGTATGAAAAAAGAAAAAGATTTTGCCAGTTTTCAGTGCTATTGTTTTGTGTGCATTTATCAATAAGGTGAGAAAGATGAGTCGCGACGGAGATTCTGGCACCGCGGGGAACTCTTTTTAAAACTAAACAGTTATTTTTAAGTTTACTAAGATGAAAATGGAAAGAAGAGGCAGGTGGGTCAATGGTAGCAGAAGTTAAAGATGGAATGAGCGGATTAACGTTTAAAGGTGTGCAATTTTGGCTAAGGCAAGATCTGTGGGTTTTGGAGACATGAATATTCAAACCTCTGATACTCTTAAATGATTTTGAACATTGCTGGCACGAGTAATAATTAGTAATAATTAGTTATAATTAGATTTCTAATGCTAACTAGTAATAATTAGTAATAATTAGTTATAATTAGATTTCTAATGCTAACTAGGCTTAGCGACACTGTGAACTAGAAAGTACTCATAGATCGTCTGTACTGGAGTTTGTAACGTCTAGTGGGTTGAGATGAGACACTATAAGATATTAAAATCCTTAACTCACTGATAAAAGATGAAAGGTTATTACGAATAATTACACTAGTCATTTAATCGTCAATGTTTTATAAATCCTGCCTCTATTCCCACTTTCGCTGGAGTATGTTTTATTCCATATGAAAATACTAGTACTTTCTTTTTTTGTACTTTCTATTTTATCTTCACTGTATTGATTTAGTTTTTCTTTTTGTACAATAAAGTGTTTATATACATACATACCTACATACTAGTATGTTATAGAGATCCTTCAACTCAAATCCACCGTGTTACAAAACCTTAGATGGTGAATGAGAGGTAGATCCAATAATGTCTACTTTTTCATATTTTTTCAAACTGCGTTACATGCATTCAAAAGATATTATTGTTTGCAGGTTACCTTTTTAATAATCGGCCTCAGACTTGATTGCATTATTCCTGAATATTTCCCTTTGGGCTCTATTCCACTTGGTAAAGACATTACTTTTGACATGTTATTGTATTGTTTTTAAATTGGCCGCCACTAAGAATAATAGCAATAATTAAAAACAGGCCAAGCGCGAGTCGGACTTGCGCACGAAGGGTTCCGTACCATTATTAATACAACATTAGACACTATATTAGTCTACCTGTGGCCGTTTTAAATTTGGAGCGAAAAACGGCAAATAATCGCGTTTGTTGTATGGGAGCCCTAGTTAAATATTAATTTTATTCTCTTTTTAGTATTTGTTGTTATAGCGGCAACAGAAAGACATCATTTGTGATAGATCTGTCTAGCTATTGCGGTTTATGAGGTACAGGCTGATAACAGACATACATACAGACAGAATCAGAATCAGAATCAGAATAATCTTTATTCAAGTAGGTTTAGGTACAAATAATAAACTCTTTTGAAACGTCATAGTAGCGACTTAGCCTAAATTGACTGCTGGTTCAAATCGCGACCGATCAGAGAAGAACCTGTAAGAAACTGTCGGATGTCTTTTTTTTTTCGACGTTCGCAACCTTTTGTCGTAAGGACTAAACATTTTATTACAAGCAATTCAGTCCCAAGCATTGTTATCATTAATATAGTCTTTAATACTATAATATGCTTTAGAAATTAGTTTACGCTTAACGTAACTCTTAAATTTATTTACTGATAGTTCAGTAACATTACTTGGGAGCTTATTATAGAACCTAATACAATTACCCATAAAAGAGTTTTTTATTTTATGGAGCCGCGTGAAGGGCACTGCGAGCTTATGTTTATTTCTGGTATTAACATTATGTATGTCACAGAGAGTAGAGTCGTAGTAATAGGGTCCCGTTTTTACCCTTTGGGTAAGAAACCCTAAAAAATAACTTGAGTTTCTTGCGACGTTCCTTCTCAGCAGTGGTCTCCTCTTGGAAACCGCTGGTAGAATTTTGACGTGTAAAAGTGCTCGTGCGGCCTACGAGTACTTGCTGAATAAACACCTTTCATCTTTTATCTATTTTAAAGTAATATGTATTTACCGAGTAGAGTTGGAATGAGCTCGTATTACAAGCTTTCCATCTACATGTTTATCGTTGTCTAGTGCCCATGCTTGGAGCTTAGTTTGAAACTAGGTCAATTTGCGGTCAATTCCGACTAGATACATTATTTGTTACATTGATGGAACATTATGGACTTTTTTTCCTAGAAGTTACATTAATAATGCAGGGTTTAATTTCATGCAATTAAATGGACTGTACCTATATAAATATTTTTTTAATAGGCAAAGGAATGAAATTAAGTACCTCCTATTGGTTGAATTTGATTTTATTTTATTTTTATGATTTATACTCAGGTACCTACAGTCAATTTAATTGCATTAAATTAAACCTGCATTATTTATGTAACTTCTAGGAAAAGAAAGTCCATCTAGTTCCATCAATGTAAATAATAATGTAACTAGTCGGAATAGACCTAATTTGTGTGAGGTCCCTTGATATTTCTTTATTGACGACACGGTGGGCTAGTTGGGAGTGACTCTGCCTCCGAAGCCAGCGGTCCCGGGTTCAAATCCCGGTAAGGGCAGATATTTGTGTGATGAGCACGAATGTTTGTTCCTGAGTCTTGGATGTTTTCTATGTATTTAAGTATGTATTTCTCTAAGTATGTTTATCGTTGTATAGTACCCATAGTACAAGCCTAGAGCTTAGTTTGGGACTAGGTCAATTTGTGTGAGATTGTCCCCTGATATTTTTTTTTTATTTAACTCTACTCGTAATTAGTGAATATGTACTCATATTTACTCATTATACAATAACGTACTTACATGTTTCATGCTCGCGCCGCCTCAGGGTTAGACATCTGTTCTTTTCCAACATTACCCGTCTCAATCGGTTCAACCCTCGGATTTCACCCCATTTTTAACAAAATTAAATATCACAAATTTCCTATATCGAATAAAAAGCTTGCAAAATGGGATTTCAACAAAAACCCCTTTTTGCAAGGGGTGCAAAAGGGTGTTTTTGCACCACACCTGGCCTTTGATTAGTTGTATTGATTTTTTATCCGCAAAAAGTATTGAATGGTTTTGAAATTTGAAACGGTTTTTTAAGTGCGATTTTGAACGGACAAACCCATTTTTTGTTGCAATACTGTTCATTGTCGCTTTTTTAGTTTTTGATAATTTTTTGTTCCAGTTATGTGCAGTTACGTGAATAAAATGAACCTAAGTTTAAAACAACATTTTGAGTCGACGGATTATCCATTGAATTATAGGGGAGAATCTCACACAAACTGATCTGTTCCCGATATACTTGGTTTTTTTAACATAAGTGCCCGAATTGTTCACCCGTTTTGCCTTTAACGAAGTCAAAATTAGATTTTAAAAACATTGATCTCTATGTCTATACTATAAGTAATTAATGACAAGAATTAAAAGAAACTTGTGCGAATTTGACCGTTATTATTCTCATGTTAAAAAAACCAGTTAAGAGCATGTCGTAGCATGCTCGGAGCGTGCATGTGTAGGGTTCCGAAGCCGTTAAGTACCTACTACAAACATAAAAAACACAGGTATTAACTAATTTTCTATTTAAAGTGATTTGTTGCCGTCTTAGATTATTCTAGTAGGTATAAACACTTTAATAGTCTGTATCTCAAATAATGTCTACTTAGTCGTGATAGATTTCCTTTTAAATTCGTTATATCCGTTTTCATTTAAGATTTTTCAGATTTTTAGTATTTGTAGTTTTGGCTGTAGGGTTTTACACTTGATCCTTACAAAAATTAGCGCTTTAAAGCTTAATATTTCATAATATTTTTGAAAAACCTATCCAACGACACCCCACACTATAGGGTAGATGAGGAAAAAAACACATCCCCACGTTACGTGTAGGGGAGGTACATTAAAAAAATGATTTGTTGGCGTTACTAATATTCATGCCAAATTACATTTTTCTAGTACTAAGAGTCTCTGAGCTAGGATGCGGACGGACGGACGGACATGGCGAAACTATTAGAGTTTCTAGTTTGACTACGGAACCCTAAAAACTAAGTATAGCCTAGGCCACAGCTTAAGCTACTACTAGGGTATATATAGTAGAATATCACTACATAGTATAAAACAAAGTCGCTTTTTCTGTCCCTATATCCCTATGTATGCTTAAATCTTTAAAACTACGCAACGGATTTTGATGCGGTTTTTTTTAATAGATAGAGTGATTGAAGAGGAAGGTTTATATGCAATACTTTAATCCGGAGCGAAGCGAGGGCGGGTCGCTAGTTAATATATAAGGCACAAGCCAGGGCCTCTAAGCTACTGGGCTAAAACGATAGTGCCTTTGACAGTACGGTCAACGTTTTGATAACCCTTATTGACTTGACAGTAATGGCGGCGGAGTTAGAAATACCGTAACACGTCAAAGGAAGTATCCTTTAAACCCACTAGAATAGAGCCCCAGTATAGATGACTGGGCCTCTATTCAGGTGCGTTAAAACGATATCGTGTTTGACACGTTTAAGAATCGTTTATGTCACAGTCGCCATTATTGTAAATGACATAAGAGTTATCAAAACGTTGACAATACGGAAACACGTCATAAACGATATCGTTATATTACCTTGTAGAATTCCAGCCATGATCATGATAATTAGGGAGTTACGAGTTAGGCTCATAATGAAGCGTTGTTGGATCCAAAGTACTAGGCTACCATAAGTCACAGAGCACTGGGCTTCTATTCAGGTGCGTTAAAACGATATCGTGTTTGACACGTTTAAGAATCGTTTATGTCACAGTCGCCATTATTGTAAATGACATAAGAGTTATCAAAATGTTGACAATACGGAAACAGGTCAAAAACGATATCGTTATAACGCAGTTGAATAGAGGCCCTGGAATGTTGTTTCCATACGTACCTACCACAATAGATTCTAGGAGGGATAGGTCGAAATAAAAACTTATCCACGTCTCTATCAACGTAATGTTGTAGGAATTGATGCAAAAGTGGGACTGGGTTCCGTGGGTTAAACCAGAAAACGGTTACTTCTGCCTTTATGGTATTTGTAGAGTAGCTACGGCAGTAAACCCGCCACTAGTCAAAATTACACTTACATATATACATTACACATATATACATATTAGCAACAGTGTTCGCGTTGTTGTGTTCCGGTGTGGGGATAAGACAACCGGTGAAATTACTAGCATAGAGGCATTCCGTCTTGGTCCTCAGGGTTGGCATCGCATTTGAGGTCTTAGGATTATAGTCTTGAGAATTCAAATGTCTATGGGTCTCAGATTCCACTAACCATCAGGTGGCCTGATGGCTCGTGTACCTTCCCCTTAAAATAAAAAAAAAAATAAAAAAAATAAAAATTAGATATTTCTTAGAAAAAATAAACTTATAACGTACTCATTTTAAAAGTACAGTATCTTATTTAGACGTGATAGGTAAAGTGAAAACTATTCATAATTAATGTGAGATATTTGTTATTTATAGCTAGACCCCGTACATTTGGTGCCGTTGACACAAAATCGACGTCACTGCATATAGGCTGATTCAAATTAGTTTTATCGTAATCATTTGTTACGTACATGCCATTTACTTTAGTTATCTTTATCGAGATTAAAAATAAGCGAAGATATACAAAACGTCTAATTGATTTTTACCGCCAAAGCCGGCAAATCACGTCATCGGATTGTCGTGCCGGATCGCCGAGCCCTCAGCACGCTCGATACATTTTGCATCGGCACGTTGTTGGCGTCGGGGGCACGTAAAGTTGCAGCCGACCGTGGCGTTCAAAAGGTTAATTAATTTTTGACCGTCTTTCACCTACGCAGCCAATTAATTATTATGTAAACTGAAATAGTGATATGTATGTATTTTTATTTACGTGCATAGGTAGTTTTACATTGATAGGTTTTAGAAAATTAAATATCAATTTGGTAACTCTAACGGTAGTGATATAATTTTATAAAACAACCTGCTGTATGTGAAATTACGTCAGTTTTACGTTGGCGGCACCGAACGTACGAGGTCTGTTTATAGCAAATAGCATGTTACATTTTTACGTTTATTTAGTTTAACTTTCTCAATCACGTCTTCCTAAGGTACCTTACTTCCTAACGTATTATTTTTCCAATTATCCCATTAATTGATTAGAATAGGTACTCGTAAATGAAAGACCAAGTAAATTTATAACAGTTTATTTAAGAAGCTGATGTTTTAACTATTTTCTTTAGCTTTGTCGTGGTTTTTATTAATGCAATTCAATATGTTACAATTGTTAAGAACCATTTGATTGATTGGTAGAGAATGCCATTAGACATTAACCGCTATTGTATTATTATTTATTTCTTAAAACTGTATTGCATAATACTTAAAGAAGGTACAAATGGCGGACTTAATATCTCAAGGCATTCTCTACCAGTCAACCAATGAGCCAAATAGAAACTATATAAGTCTGGTGCTGACACTAATAATAAATACTAAAACAAATACTCTTAATGAGACTAAGTATGAACGATTTGTTTGCTAAGTTGTATTAGCGGATTTCACTTCCATCAATCCCAATAAACTTGGAAGATTATATATTTCGTAAGGTAACTTATCACTTCATCGAATGTATCATTTGATCGAACGCTATTTTCTGCTGAAACCATAATGTTTTCAGGGTATCTTAACTATTTATTACGTAGGTTAGGTTAGGTTAGATGTTTCAGATACCCTAAAAACATTATGGTTTCAGCAGAAAAAAGCGTTCGATGAAATGATAGACATCCATTTCGTAAACTTATCGGTTCTAGCGACTAGCTACTAGTATTTTTAAAAGTAACTAAGTAACTTCATTCTTAACTTTTCCCAATTTTTCGACGGACTGAATCCTACTTGTATGCTACCTACATTAAATACTGGGTGTTGCCTGTAATAGGAGCAATAAATTGGGGGATCGTTTCTACTTTATAAACGTAGCAACATTTGTTCTACAACTTTTACAAAATATGTAATTTATTATTTTGGGATCCAATAGTCTAGTTGACATCTACTGTCAGCCTACAAACTTCGTAGTTTTTGCAATACATTGCTGGCTTGGAAAATATAAATTCATTAATATTTAGTAAACAACAAGTTATTTTCAAAAGTTGTAGAATAAATGTTGTTACGTTTGTGGTGTGGAAACGATCCCTCAATTTATTGCTCCTATTACAGGCAACACCCGGGATAGCGGCACGGCTGTATGTACTACGAGGGGTGACCCATAAGTTTTGATAATCGGTATGAACCATCCACATAATGATATTCTTTTGATGAGAACTTTTTGTCTAATTTAAGGTTGATTAGTGCCATGGTATGCACTAATCAACCTTAAATTAGAGAAAAAAATATAATAATATACACTATTCATTTTTTTTTCTGTGCCATAATAGCTAAAAAAACATATGTATGAACAATTCTACAAGTCGGCAAAAGTTAGTGAGTTTTGTAATTATTTGGAGCGGTGTGGAGGAAATCCTGATGCATTATAAAAAAAAAATTGTTACTGAAAATGACACCTTATGCTTTATGATAAATAGGGTAACTTTGTAGTAGTTTTTTTATCTCCAGCTCTGTCACCATACTTTAGGGTAGGTTTTTCCCCTCTGAGACTGTAGTACTACCACGTAGTTCAACTGGTAGTACAGATGATACACCGTAAGGTCACTAGTACTACCAGTAGTACTAGTGACCATAACGGAGGACCGGTAGTACAACTGTACTTGTTCATTGCAATACTCTTTACTGTTAAAAAAAGAAGACCAACCATTTTTCATCTTTTAAAAATCCTTAAGAAGGATGCTGCGTTTTACGGTGTAAGCGCGGTGACATCAGAACCTGCAAGAAAACGGTCCAAGCCTGTTGTAGATAGGAACACCTATATTCAACATGCTCAAATGCAGCTGATTACTGGGGAAGTACACGTTCCATTATTTTTGGAAAAATTACGTTAAAACCTTGATATAGATTTAAACTTACGAGATTTTCACACATAACAATATGTTAATAATATACACGGGACATAACCATATAACTGTATATTTTGTTTACATCTGGCGTGTGTATCATTTGTACTACCAGTTGAACATTTAACACTGTGGTCAATGACAAAACTCGAGGAACATTCTTGTATTTTTATTAGTAGTACTAGTGACCCTAGGGTGTATCATTTGTACTACCAGTTGAACATTTAACACTGTGGTCAATGACAAACCCCGAGGAACATTCTTGTATTTTTATTAGAAGTACTAGTGACCCTAGGGTGTATCATTTGTACTACCAGTTGAACTACGTGGTAGTACTACAGTCTCAGAGGGGGTTTTTCGGCCCTTTTCAGGATTATTGAGGCCTATAAATAATAACTGTGACATAAGTTTTACTAATGAATTAACATTATTCTTTCAAAGTTATGTAAAAATATTAAAAATAAGCTAAAGAAAAAAATACGAATTGCGGCAGGAATTGTGCTTCAGAGCCTTCTAGTTGACAAGGGTCTTCGACCGAATTTCAGAAATGATAACCACTTCCTCTGTTATGTAGCCTTTACTTTCGACTCCTACGTCTCATTCAGTAATGTTCAAAAACAACTATAAAAATCAAGAGCTGACGATGACTTAGTGAAGGTACTCAATTGACCTCCAAAAACGAAAATATTTATTAAGGGGTAAAATAAAACAATTGAGTGACGTTATTAAGTTTTTACAAACAAAAAGTGTGCATATTCCAATAAAGTATACCGATTTATCTATCTCCCATTTTTTATACCGATCATCAAAACTTGTGGATCACCCCTCGTACGCTGTAATTTAGGGTCATAGCCAGGGAGCGAAACTTTGGTGCCGATGACAGGCGTATGACGTCAAGCTACATATAGAGTGGTTTTATATAGATTTTACATCATCACTAATAACAACTTATTGGTCTCTTTAGTTTACCGATATTAACACTAGAGATGAGACGGCCGGTACTTAACATAATTTTCTATCATTGTCATATTAAAATGAAGATTGTTGAAGACAATAACAAGTTTACTTGTATTTTATTTATTTTTTTTGTTTGTAAATTGGATGGCTTTTTTAATTTGGGATTTCCAGTAGTTTTGTACAATTAATTATTTTTAAAATCTTCACCAACATTGATTTCGATGAAGAAAGGTTGACTGAACAATATTTGCTCCAGGTGCGGTTATAGAGATTCGACAGTTCTATTGTCCTGAATGTACGAGTATATGTATGTTTGTAAATAAGGAAGAAGATGGTATGTTTGCGTTTGAATTTTAAGCGTTCTGCATTCTTCGAAATCCAACGAATTTTCATTTTATGTTTTCTATTTACTTGTGGACAGAGTATTTTTCGTTATAATTACATTACCCAATAAAATATTTCCTCTTTGTAATTGTTTAAATATTTACATCATCATTATAGCATTATTAAAAATCAGTAGGTGCCGCAGTATTGTTTTTATATAAAAGCACCCTATAGTTTCGCTCCCTGGTCATATTAGTAAATGATCTTAAGCCCGTCGTTTAATTTGAGTACGTTAACCAGTCAGTCTCATTAGATGTTTTTAATCATTATTATTACAGAATACAGAATACAGATCTTTATTGGTAAAAGTACATTTTACAAGTCATAATTTGCAATTACAATTAAATTAAATTAAATTAGGTACACTAGTAACACATTACGGTGCCAGATCCTTCTGAATGTGCAAAAACTCGTCAATTGAGTAACATGCCTGTTCCATAAGCAATGATTTAAGCTTGCTCTTAAATATACTATTGATGGTTGAGTTTTTTATATTAGTCGGGAGCACGTTGTATTCTGTTGTAAGATGTTTTTTAAGGGATAGTATTACTTATTTTTAGTAATATTACTTATTAGTCGGAGGTTTTTTAAATTCCCTTTTTTTCTTATTTCACGCCTTTTTAAACTTCTTCATCTGAGGGTCTGTTTGTGGCGTTGTAGCTCCCAAACGGATGAACGAATTTGGACGCAGGTTTTTTAAAATAAAGCTACATTAATCAGGGTGGTTTTAGCAAGATTTCATGAAAATTGGTTTGGCCGTTTAAGAGATATCAGCTGTGAAAGTAGGTGTCGCCTTTTTTTTCAAAAACGGCTGAACAGATTTTTATGAAACATGTCTAAGAACCACCACTAGAAAACCCGCTTTCATTTAAAAAAACCGCATTCAAATCGGTTCATCCATTTAAGAGCTACGGTGCCACAGACAGACACACACACACGCTTACACGTCAAACTTATAACACCCCTCTTTTTGCGACGGGGGTTAAAAAGGAACTCAAAAACTAATGGACCGATTTCAAAAAATGTTCACCATTAGAATGCTACATTATCACAAAGTAACATAGGCTATGATTAATTTTTCTATGCGGACAGTTACTAATACATACTTCTAGTACACTCAAGAAAAAACCCATACAATAACGGGTTTGTAATTGCAAATATAACGGATTCTTTGTGGACTTATATACTTCGAAATCATAGTTTTAACCTATTCAACCATGAGACTGATATATCCGCACCACTGGTTCAACACCGTTGACGGATATTTCCGCCATGGTTGACAGCGCAAAATAGACCTGAGTGTCTGTGAGGCAAGGTTGACATTAGCTCTGGCTTTTGGCTGTCATTGGCATGTGAGTAACTCTTGTATTTGGCATAGCGTTGAAAAGGTTAAAACTATGATTTCGAAGTATTTAAGAGACGTCACCATGGCAACGAGGTACAACAAAAAATGGATTGACATAAATGTCATTAATTACCAAAATAGGTCTCTCTGGTTTCTGCATCGCTTATAAAGTATTAAAAGGACCTGCAATTTATAAGTAAGTTAGTATCACGCAAACGCACTGACGACAGTGGAGGCGGCGCGTTCTAATACCAAAAAAGACACCACGTTTTTCACTAGTTGTGCGGTCTGCTGGCGATATACAGCATGCGCAATCTAAATGGATCAGTATTAGGAAGTCATGAAACTATATAAGAAAAGAAAATTCCCTTCATCACGTCGTCGATTTCAAAATTAAGAAAAACTGCAACTAAAGATCATGAAAACGGGTTCCCTTAATCTGGCATAACATTTTTGGTATAATCATCATTTGGCATAGATTTTTATTCTAAAACTTTATACTTTTCAGGATTATTTAAAATATCATTGCGTAGAACCTGAAAGTATACGGTTTCAGAAAAAAATATCTGTATGCCGAATGATTATTATGCCAAATGATAATAATGCGAAAAAAAGTTATGTCAGATGAATGTAAACCCTTGAAAACTTATACACGCGCGGGAATCGAACCATCGAATTTTATAGTGCTTTTATTAATATTAATATACAGTACAAGAGCCAAAGGATGATTCTCCAGTAGGTACTTCAAGTCCAAGAATATAACAAAACTATTATTTTTTTAGACAAAACTGATTATGATATATTGTTTGTTTAAAATTATTGCATGCAGTTCTTCCAGATTCTAAAACCCACGATCTCCTAGTTTCCACAGAGGCTTTTGGATTATTCCATACTTACTAATTGGGATTGCTGACTTTATAATATAACCAGTACAAATTCTAAATATCCCTTAAGAGGACTGTGAAGCAATAAAAATCGTTTTTTAAATATATTGTAGATATTATGAAATGCTATGTCTGCATGTTTTTCTTTCGAAGAACATATTTATTAAAAAGAAAAAAAAGAATTAAACAAAAGTGGAAAATCACAGACCTAGTTTTCCATAATATATACAACTTATACAAAAATCGTGGAAATCTGATTAGATTTAGGGGGTGAAAAACGTTATCGCCCGGAGCTAAATTTGTATGCATTATTTCTGACAGTTACGCGATACTCAATACTCAATATATTTATTGCATTCCACATTTTACAGATGCTGTTGTAACCATAGGTAAGTACATGTTCATGATATGTGGGTTTGTTCCCAATTCTACAGATTTCTATTACAGATTCCCAATTCTACAGATTCTCAGCTCTACAGATTCCCAATTCTACAGATTCCCATCTCTACAGTTTTTCCTAATTCTACATATTCCCAACTCTACATACTCATAACCCAGTACATTACCGGAACGTACATAAATAAAGTAGGTAGGTTAGGTTAGGTTAGTTTTTATATTAGGCCCGGAGGGCCAAAACAATCCAGAAATAGGAGCTCCGCGAAGCGGAGCTCCGTCGACCCTATAGCATACAGTAATCTGTAGGATTGTGAATCTGTAGAATTGGGAATCTGTAGAATAGGGAATCTGTAGAGCTGAGAATCTGTAGAGTTGGGAATCTGTAGAGCTGAGAATCTGTAGAATTGGGAATCTGTAGAGCTGAGAATCTGTAGAATTGGGAATCTGTAGAGCTGAGAATCTGTAGAATTGGGAAACTGTAGAGCTGAGAATCTGTAGAATTGGGAATCTGTAGAGCTGAGAATCTGTAGAATTGGGAAACTGTAGAGCTGAGAATCTGTAGAATTGGGAATCTGTAGAGCTGAGAATCTGTAGAATTGGGAATCTGTAGAGCTGAGAATCTGTAGAATTGGGAATCTGTAGAGCTGAGAATCTGTAGAATTGGGAATCTGTAGAGCTGAGAATCTGTAGAATTGGGAATCTGTAGAGCTGAGAATCTGTAGAATTGGGAATCTGTAGAGCTGAGAATCTGTAGAATTGGGAATCTGTAGAGCTGAGAATCTGTAGAATTGGGAATCTGTAGAGCTGAGAATCTGTAGAATTGGGAATCTGTAGAGCTGAGAATCTGTAGAATTGGGAATCTGTAGAGCTGGTAAAAATCGATATGTGGACCCTGTTGGGCACAGCAACAGTAGATTAAGTAAGTATTTAAGTATCGCTTCACAATCCTCTTAATTAATATTGTATTTTATGATGAATTGACTCATATTGTAAATTTTACGCCCCCTTTTCTCATACACATAAATAAAGCCTTATGCTTAATTAATCGTACATTGAACTTTTTGATAACCATGATTTTAAGATCGAAATTAAAATAAAAGGGCATATTAATAATAGGGACAGAAAATAACACACACAGATATCTTACAACAAATGAAGATTACATAAGTAATTAGATTTGTTCTTAACATAAGTATACCGGGTGTTGCCTGTAATAGGAGCAATAAATTCAGGGATCGTTTCCACACCACAAACGTAACAACATTTATTCTACAACTTTGGAAAATAACTTATTGTTAATCAAATATTAATGAACTTAGATTTTCCAAGCAAGCAATGTATTGCGAAAACTACGAAGTTTGTTGGCTGACAGTAACTGTAGATGTCAACTAGACTATTGGATGGAGTACATTGAAAATGCTTGTTCGAAAAACTCCCAAATTTTAAATTAGATATTTTTTTTAAGTAGTAGAACAAATGTTGCTACGTTTATAGAGTAGAAACGATCCCTAAATTTATTGCTCCTATTACAGGCAACACCCGGTATAATGCTACACATAACTAATTTTATTAAGTTGTTTTATAGATCGTTAAGTTATACGAAAAATGGGTAAACATTAGGAATGAAAATAATCATGTGGACCGGTAAACACACCACTGCTGCAAAAAACACAGGTAATAAAGGCACATATGATACTGTTCTCTTCTATCTTCTCTTCTCTTCTCTTCTCCGTCGCTCGGCCACCGCTAGGAAAGTTAGCAGGCTGCACAGTCTCCAAATTGGTGTAATGCACTACTATACAACCTACTACCTCACCCAGCAGTGGCCTTATTCCACTCGCTCTTCCCGCGGCAAAAAATTGGCTCCATATTAACCTAACCTAACCTAACCTAACTAGAACTGACATACGCTTTCATTTACAGAATAATTTAAATGTAACAATCACTCAGTGCTTTTAATTTATACGTTAAGAATCATATTTTTTACAACAAAAAAATGTACATACAGCATGTTTCAAAAATATAGGGTACTTAATGATAGTACTTTAAACACGACTCGCAACGCAAAACCCGTATTAAACAGGGTGCCCAAAGCGTGGCGGAGTCGTTTTTTGTACATTAAGTAACACGCTGTATAATTGATGTAGCTGGTTCTGATATATATTAAAAAGAAAAACTATCGAAAACTAATGGTGAATTAAAAGTGAAAGTGCACAAATAATAAAACTAAATTCAAATATTACGACATCTACAAATAATAAGAGCTAAATAAAAAAAACATCGGAAAGTAAATCACACTATTGCTCACAACGAAGGCGTGGTAACCGATAAGTTTTACGTCTTACCAAAATAACTTGGCTTCTGGATTCACCAGAATTCCGTAACGAAGGGACTCATATTGCTGTGGATCTAGAGGTCAACTTAAACTGGTACTGGTACTCAAAGCTTGAGTTGTATAAAAACTTGTAAGGTCATGTGTAGTCTGAGATGATCAGTTTTTTTTTTTTTAATTTACATTTTGATGTTCCGATTGACCCTTAAGAGGATTGTGAAGCGATGCTCAAATCGCGTAGCTGTCAAAAATAATTCATACAAATTTAGCTCCGGGCGATAACGTTTCTCGCCCCCTAAATCTAATCCCATTTCCACGATTGTTGTATATGTTGTAGATATTATAAAAAACTAGCTCTGTCCGTTTTTGCTTTTTTTTTCAATAAACATTTTCTTGGAAACAAAAACGCGCAGACTTCGTTTTTTCATAATATCTACAACATATTCAAAAATCGTAAAAATCGGACAACGTTTAAGGGGAGAAAAACGTTATCGTTAACGATTTTTTTTGATTCACAGTCCGCTTAAACCTTTCAGATTGTGAGTAAAAGTGTGATACCTAATTAAGACAACAAATAAAAGTAAAGAAAGACACAGAACAGTAAAAAAAAACGAAGAACGTCGAATTCCCGCCAAAACTGCGGCCGCGTATACCAAACTTGTGTGGGTACGCGCTGGCGACTATATAGCCAAACGAATGACACAACTACATGACTATAATAGTCGACTTAGTCATCAAGACTTTCACAGTAATCTTAGCAGTGACTCCAGTGATTTCAATGACTAATATTAAACAAGTCATCACTTTGTAGTCAACACGTTACGTCAATAGTAAGGCAATTGACTATAATACGTCAACTATAGTCTTAGCTATCCAACATAAACTGTCCTAAAGGCCGCATATTTTATTCCATGTCATTCGTACCCTTTATTTCACAGAAGCAGTTTATAGTCTAATTAATAGACTTTAGGGTCAATTTTCTAGACGCCTATAGTCAACTGTAGTTGGTCAATCGCGTTGGTCAATCGCATGGCTACGTAGTCGCGCAGCCGTGCCCGAACGACTGTGCGCACAAGTTCGGATCTACGGGTTTCAGTTAAGTGGGCCAAAGCTAGGGCTAAAAGAAAGAAAACAAGTACCACTCGACTACAATGACTATAAATGACTACAATTACTATAAAACTATAGTGTGGTTTTATTAACCGCGTTTATAAGTAAGTTTTAACCATGAGTCAAAAGAGTTTATATGTGTAGACGAAATGTTTTTTTTAATAGTTTTATTTGGATATTCATGAAAAAAATTGATCTTGACACTTTCGACAACACAAAATTCAACGCCCTGTATCTACAGATGAAGTTATCAAACAAATAATCTCTGATAACTTGATTAAAGAGAAACACAATTAAAGGGAGATCTATTAAAGTAAGTAAGTAATTAAGTACTATTTAATAGACTGATAAAACATACATTTTCATTTCGTACAAAAGTATCGTTCGCAAACTATACCTACCGTTAAATACCTGCACAATTTAACCCTTTAATGCCTTGCATTATTTTTACATTCCTCAAATGTATTATGTTTTGAGTTTACTGCAAATTATCCGCATTCTTACAGCGTAATTGGTTCTATCACTACATAGTATAAAACAAAGTCGCTCCCCGCTGTCTGTCCCTATGTATGCTTAGATCTTGAAAACCACGCAACGGATTTTGATGCGGTTTTTTTTAATACATAGAGTGATTCAAGAGGAAGGTTTATATATATATAATACTTTAACCCGGAGCGAAGCGAGGGCGGGTCGCTAGTTTATAATAATACGAAAAAACGTGTAGTCGAGTGTTACTAAACAAGAACTAAAACATGGCATAACTAAAAGAACTCGTCAACTGAAAAGGAAAAAAATGTTGCATTTAAGAAGAAAAGCAGGTCAAATGTGTAGTTGTCTCTTTCGTTCACCATGGCTCTTTTGCCTCCTTAATGAGATGGTGATATACTCGGTAAAAACTAATTGCTTGTGACATGTTATATCGTGTTTTCAACGCTATGAAGGCACTTGTTTACTTGAAAGTAATAGCGGCCGCGTTGAAACAATACTTTAACATGTCAAAAGCAGCGGCTTGAACTGACAGTATAACAAGTAGCATTTCCTCTTAAACTTAAATTAATAAGAAAATAAAAGGTGTAAATACAAAAACATTCACTATTAAAATAGTTATTATAAATTAACCTTCAATGCATTTGTCTTTTTAACACCAAACAGAAAAAAAAGTAAATTTTAAACCCCCCTCAGTTTTTATGAGTCAGTTTTTATGACACTGTATAACTTAACGAATTTACTGCCACCTATTGGCAAACGCATGCAGCTTTAACGGTAACTAATTGCACAGTCGAAATTTTGTTCTGTTTCATTTGTTCCAAAATTAAAAAGTCTGTTTTTTTTTTTAGGTTAAGTAACATTAGGAGCGATTGCACCTTTGCTAAACGGTTGGAAATTATGTGAACGCTGTTTTTGTGAACAGTGTTAGTTAGGCACTTCAAGTTTCCGCAGTGTTAGTGAAAAATATAAGGTCGCCAACACAAGAAACGATACCCTTCGTGTGGTAATCCGAACCAAATTAGGCCGTTTTTTTTAAAGATAACAACTTTTGACCAAGTTTACAAAACTGTTAGAATTTCAAAACCGCTAGCATAAGTTGTATTTTCTCGCTTGTCACTCAGGGCATCTCTATCGGTACAGTGGGGCCAGACAAGTTTCATTTGACGATCGTTAGCGAATGTTTCGATAGACAAAAATATGAAGTTGACGCAAGCCGCCGAGATAGTCACGTGGTACTATCTCGGTGTCTTACGTCAATTCCATACATTTTTCAATCGAAACATAACCACTAAATTTTCATTGCAAATCTCTATTTAACATTTTCAGCCATTCAAAAGTTATATAAAAGAGATCGCTCTTTGGCGATAAGACCGCCTGTTGTTTATATTTACTTTTAATCTTCATGTAAATGTTATGTTGTGTTCTATAATGTATCGATAAAATTATGTATATCGGAAGTCGATAAACGAGAAGTCCCTATGACAGCTCAAAAGTGCTACGAAAACTCCGGGCTCTGCTAATGAATGTCGAATGCAACTCGTTTAGCCCCACAGACTAGATAGAAAGGGAGATCCGAGCGATAATCAAGTCGCGGACATCTTGTCCTAGCGCTCCTGAAGCTGCTAGGTTCCTCCACCATACTCGCACAAGGTTCTTTCTGTTTATCTCCGATGAGTGATCAAAAACGCCGCAAGTGATGCCCGTAAACAATATATGTTGTTTACTTACACTATTTCCGGAACTTATTATGGCGCAAGTTTTAATTAGTAGAAAAAAAAAACAACAACAAGTAAAAAAAACTATAAAAAAATTGTTTTGCTGTTTGATTACAGTGAAATTCGATTTTGCTTCGAGCGTGAGACCAAGTAACTTTGTTTTTTGCCAATATGGTGGCCGTGGTGTGGCACCACGCAGGCGGCTGCGGGCAACCACACATGTGGTTAAATTTTTACCATGTTGTCTTTTTTACCTTTAAGTAGTTCTCACTGCTGACATAAAAAGTTGTATGTAGAACACGAGACCAAAGTTATTTGCATCTCGCGTCTTTAAATCCCTCGCTGCACTCAGGATTCTTACCTATAATCCTTCACTTGCTCAGGATTCAAAATTAACACTCGCAGCAAAAAACAACTTTGTCCTCTTGTTTCACAAATTACTATTACCACACGTCCATATGCTGAAATGGAGGACATTCAACGCTTCTGTGCTTAGGGGCTTCCCTCACGAGGTATTTCGTCTAACTCACACATACGCACACCTCCCTCCTCGTCCTACAATTTCCGTACACAAAATATTAGTCAGTCTATCGGTATCTCTAAAATCTTATATTACCTAAGTATATTCTATAAATGCTGTTGTTTAAATTAGTTTGATGTTTTTGTTACTTTACATGTCCTGGGCCCATGGCATGATCGATGTCGATTAACGTGGATTACACATGTCATCTGTCACTTTTTGACCTGTATGTCAGTGCGAAAGTGACAGATGTGTTATCCACGTTTGTTCACATCGATAAAGCGACCATGCTACGGGCCCTGTGGTGCTAGACAAGCATTCGACAATCGCTAGCGATTATGTTTCGATTGAAAAATATATGGAATTGACATAAGTGTCACGTTACTATCTCGGTGGCTTACGTCAATTCCATACATTTATCAATCGAAGCATAATCGCTAACGATTGTCGAATGCAACTTGTCTAGCACCACTGGTGAGCTCCATTGTGATCGTGATTTCTCTGTGCAATGCGTCAACGGACTCCGTGGGTTTCAAGGTACAGGCCCAGCCTAGTTGGAAATGGACTTAAGTGACTAGATTTATACAGGTGGCTCATTTTGATCGGTCAGAATGGAAAAGTCTGAAACTATAACACATACGAAGATCTGTTCTTAGGAACCGTGTCATCGATTTAATAACATTTAGGACGATAAATCTGGACAACAGAATGATGGAAAATATATAGTTGTCGCCGACCCCAAGCTCATGGGGTCGTCAATTATTTAAAGTTCGGTATTGGGTTGTTTTGAAATCTGTGAGGCTGTACTATTTAGTGCGACGTAGATATGGCGCTTGTTGCTCGGCCAAACATGGGACATTTTTGCTCGCACGACATTATCTAGTTGTTTAAATCAATGCTTAAATGTCGGTCGGGGAACAACATGAGGAAATGGCAAATACAGCTAGGCTGGCTAAAAGAATAACGAGTCAAAATGGCTGAGATGATGTAAACTTGGTCAATTCTCGTAAGTTCCGTCAACTCGTCGTCAATGGAGTCACAAGGTGACCAGATGTTGATGTAGCCCGGCTACGGAACCTGAAATTGAGAAAAAACATATTTCATTAAATATATCACATTTGAACCAAATACCTTTGTTATAAAAGTTGCTGTACAAACTTACATAGCATCACGCCTTCCTTCACAGAGTGGGGTAGGCAGAGCTACAGAAATACCAACAACTCTAAAAAGACTTGTTGATAATTCTGTAACCGCAATTTGCACCAGTACCTAGGCTAAGATGTTTATTATTGTATTAGTGACAGGTTGCAAGCCCATCGTCTAACAGTACTACAAGCCCTTATTCCCTTAGTCGCCTCTTACGACATCCACGGGAAGACATGGAGTGGCAGTATTCTAACCCGGCAACCACACGGTGCTGCTAGGTAAATAAATAAATAAAATGAATATAAGTGGTCGATCTCACACACTGCCCTGCTAAGCCAAATAGCAGTATGTCAAATAAGTCTCCTGTAGCAATCAAAACCTTATTACTAACAAGAGAAGATTGAATCTACTTTGGCAATTGAATCTGACATACTGTGTTTTAGCTTAGGAGGGCAGCACATTGAACTAGTCCCAAACTAAGATCTAGGCTTACATTGCACTATGGGTACAAGACAACGATATAAGTACTTATATAGAGAAATTAATACATGGAAAATATCCATGACTTACAAAATAATACCTGCACTCATCACACAAATATTTGGCTCAGGCCTGAAATATGCGTTTTTCTAAAACATACAATTGTCAAAACGTCTGCGTTCTCACAATGTTAGCACTTCTATTTTGTCAGCTTTCTCAAAATGACTGGTATTTAAAATGTGTACAGTCTCAGGAAGCCGTCTATTCATAATGTTTACATTCCTATAACATTAGCATTACCATAAGTTTTGCTTTTCCATTATGTTCACTTTTGTATATAGGCTATCGTCTTATTATGTTTGCTTTCCTATAATGTCTGCTTTATTTCAAATCAATGTTCTAAATTGAAAGGGTTGATTTCTTGGCATACTTACTCTTTGATAAATATCTATAATTACTGTGCAGTATTATTGATATTATTATGATAATTGTTATTTAAAATGCACCCTTTCTTGTTGTTGAAAAAACAAAAAGGAAAAGATTGTAAATGTGGCGTGCATGATTGCAGACATTTTGGGAATAAGGCTTTTATGGAATGCAAAATTTGTAAGAAGGCAGACATTTTGAGGTTGCAGATATTTTGAGAATAAACATTATCTGAAAAGCGAACATTATATGAAAACTGACATTCTCGGAGACAAACATTATATGCAAAAGACATGCTGACGTTATGGAAAACAGACATTTTGGGAAAAATACATTTTAGGAAAACGCATATTTCAGGCCTGAGCCAAATATTTGCCCATACCGAGAATCGATCCTGGGACCGCTAGCTTCATAGGCAGGGTCACTACCAACTAGGCAAACGCGTCGTCAAAGGTACTACTGGACTGTGGATACCTATACAGGCTAGGCTAGGCTTGTGATAAAGATAACGATAACAATACAAAAAAAATAATTCACTGAAACGCATAAAAACATCCAAGACTCAGATATGCATGCTCATCACCCTTACCGGGAATTGAACCCGGGACCGCTAGTTTCCTATTCAGCTCTGTTATAGACAGAAATACATTTTTTATAACAAATGCTCCGTCTCCCAAAATCCGTTAGAAGACATAGAGAAAAAAACCATTGTGTTTTTTTGCAAAAAAGTACAATACAGTAAAGGACTTTAAAAAAGCGTGAATAGACAAAATTTGGCGGATCAATTTGAACGGATGCAGTTTTTTTTAACAAGGGGAAGTAGGACTGCGAGTGATTTTTTAAATTGGCATCTTATCAATACTTTCGTTAGGATTTTAATGGGAAATAAAGTTTTTCAACACGTCTTTTCTCCACTTGGAATCAAATTTTGGAAGTAATTTTAAACGACTTCTAATCGTCGGATTGACTTGAAATTTGACATACTTTTGCAATTCCAACCAAAATACAATTATATCAGAGGATTTTTTTTGTTTATGATAATTAGGAGGAGGCACACAAGTACACAGGCCTAGATACATGAATTCTCAAGACTACAATCCTAAGATTCCACATGCTTTGCCAGCCCTGAAGACCAAGCTGCTAGTAGTTTCACCGGTTGTCTTATCCCCACACAATGCGAAGACTGATCGGTCGAGTTTAGACTTATTTAACTCGTGAACGGACTAACATGTTAAAAGCAATATAGTTTTACGGAGTAGACCAGGGCTGGTATTCTACACGGTAATAACGATATCGTATTTGGCGTTTTTCCTTATTGTCAACACGCGTTATTGATCTCTTATGTCATCTATCTATTGATAAATCAATTGCTGTTCGTTTGTCTCGCTAAAACTCGAGAACGGCTGGGCCGCTTTGGCTGATTTTGGTTATAAATGTTTGTCATAGTCCCTGGACTTTCGCATCTTTTAAACCTTCCCTGGAAGGTTTAAAAGATGCGAAAATAACTGAAAAATCCACCGGGAAAGTCGGAAATTTGCAGCGGGGCGAACCCGCTGGCGGGCCGCTAGTTTGCAATAATGGAGACTGTGACAAACGATTATAAAACACGTCAAACGCGATATCGTTATAACGCAGTATAATAGAGGCTCTGAACTTTGTTACAATTAAGAACAGTCCATTCTACTTATTAATTAATAACAAGAATTAGTATATTTGCCCCGTGTGGTTGCCGGGTAAGAATAGTGCCACTCCACGTCTTCCCGTGGATGTCGTAAGAGGCGACTAAGGGAATAATGGCTTATACTAGATACTGTTAGGCGATGGGCTTGCAACCTGTCACTAAAACTCTAGTAAATTCCTTGGCCTGATTGTGAAAAATGTCGTTACAGAAGTATCAACAATTTTTTTTAGAGTTGTTGGTATTTCTGTAGCTCTGCCAACCCCACTCTGGGAATGACGGCGTGATGTTATGTATGTATGTATGGATTATATTTGCACAAATATTTCTCAGTATTGGCTACATTATTAAACGAAACATGTGCGAATTTGACCGTTATTATTCTCATGTTAAAAAAAACCTAAAAGTATAGTCAAACAAATTTCTGGGCCACTATAGAACTCCGTCAAAGTGACGCAGCAAGTCAAATCAAAAAGTTTACTAGGTTTTTGATTAAATACGTCACTGAGTCATAATTCCATAGTGGTCCAGAAATTGGTTTGACTGTAAATCCGCCATAATTGGGTAAAACAACCCTCTTTTCAACGCACGACAGGTGTGAATTATTTCGCGTAAAAAAACGTAAAAAACCACCGTGAGAACAGAGGCAGATGGTCGCAAGCCTCGTAAAACACTCGCGCGCACCCAACAAGTTATAAATCAATAAGTTCAGAATCAGAGAAGAAAATGGGGAGCTCACTCAAATTGACCTAGTCCCAAACTAAGGTCCAGTAGGCTTGTATTTTCACTACATATGTAGTATAAAACAAAGTCGCTTTCTCTGTCCCTATGTCCCTTTGTATGCTTAAATCTTTAAAACTATGCAACGGATTTTGATGCGGTTTTTTTTAATAGATAGAGTGATTCAAGAGGAAGGTTTATATGAATAATACTTTAATCCGGAGCGAAGCGAGGGTGGGTCGCTAGTAATAGATAAATTAAAGGTGCCAATTTTCTTAGCAAAGGGCAGCATATATAAGTTATTATCAATGACCCTTTTGAATTTGATAATTTGCCATAAAAATATGCAAATTCTCAATTATCATTGTTATTTATTGTTTTGTTGTTGTTTTGACGAGACGGTCCTGGGTTCAAATCCCGGTAAGGGCAAATATTTGTGTGATGAGCGCGAATATTTGTTCCCGAGTCATGGATGTTTTCTATGTATTTTAGTGTATATTTCTCTATATAAGTATGTTTATCGTTGTCTAGTACCCATAGTACAAGCCTAGAGCTTAGTTTGGGACTAGATCAATTTGTGTGACATTGTCCCTTGATATTTATATTTTTTTTAATTTATTATATGGATGGGTAGTTCTACCAGCGTTTCAACCGCTTTGACTTCGGTGTCGCATTTTTAACCATTTCCCTGTACGAGTAGGATAACCATTTTCGGTTATTTTCTAGGAGTCCAGGCATTCTTCAAAATAACCGAAAATGGTTATCCTACTCGTACAGGGAAATGGTTAAAAATGCGACACCGAAGTCAAAGCGGTTGAAACGCTGGTAGAACTACCCGGATACCTACATTCTGAAATAAATGATATTTAATTTATTATACTTCCATTTCAAAAGGTACTCTTAACTGAAACTACTTGATAAAAATAAACTGTTACCAGGACCTCATGCAGCAATTACAGACAAGTCGATCAGCTGTCTAGACGCCCCCCCCATCACCCACCCCGTCTAGACTCGCGGCAGACGCCTAAATATCGCTGTGTTTTGACTAGTTCTCCCTAATATTTATTTAAGGCTTTCGTGTAGGATTGAGTAGTGATACGATAGAAGATATTTTATCAACAACTACCTCTGGCATACAACTTCTTATTTAACGAGTTACTACTATATAAATAAAAGCGGCCAAGTGCGAGTCGGACTCGCACACGAAGGGCTCCGTAACATTATCTACAACATTGGACACTATATTATATACTCTTTTTTTAGTTTCACTTGTCCCGGTGTTTGTCTGTATTAAGATCGAGAAAAAACGACAATAAAATGAAGTTTGTTGTGGAGCCCCCTTAATTTATTTTATTTTAATTTAGTTACTTATTTTAGTAGTGAATATTATATACAACTAAATATTCTGTGAATATTCCAACCGTCTAGCTCTTGCCGTTATTAATATCGAGCGAAAAAAAAACACATTTGTTGTATGCGAGACCCCCTTAAGCTCGTGAGACCCGCTGTGCTCTAGGAGGTACTACATAATCAAGGCGATTCAGTTTAATCCCTATTTCAATAATTTTCATTTGTTTCAAACTTGAAAATGTCATTTAAGAGCAAAGGTAACTGGACTTTATTTTCTTGCTGGAAGCTTAAAAATCCCATTCACAAAAATGTCTCTCTGTATTTAGTAAGCACCTGTGATATTTTTAAATAGTTTTAGATTATTTTGTAAAAAGAGTTATGATTATAACGTTAAATAATTAAATGCATGTTATATTGATTTCCGTGCTGACACTTCGATCGGTTTTACTAAAATATAAAAAGCAGGTACCCCAAGAAAAGGGGCATTCTATTCTGAGCTATCGAGGTGCAAGCACTGGAACTAGTGAAGTTGTGCCTAATATAGTGCTGTAATAAGTAATAAAATTAGTACAGTGAACAAAGTGGTTTAAATTTATGATAAATCAGAAGTGACACGTGCCACGCCTAAAGGAAAAACAAAAACCGTGTGAGTACTCAGTTTATTAAATGTTCTTATTAGCTATTAAGTATCTTTTTAGCAATGCAATTGCTATGTCCTATTCAGTTTCTATATTGCTTTAATAGTTTCGTATTTTGTAAAAAATGTAATACCCGTTACGATGACTTTTACAAGTATGATTCATAGTGGCATAAGATTTATAATTAAGCTCGGATAGCTAGAAAAAGAAAAGGTGGTTCGAGGTCCACCTAAAGACGAATTGAGTTTTAAACTTAACGTCATCAGTAACGACGTTTCTGTAGAAATAATAACGGTAAATAAGAAACAGTTTATGATTTCCTCTACTCCTTTCAACTACCAGTATGAACATATTTATTGTTAAATCAATGTTTGATTGCTAGCAGCAAAACTATTTTACATAGAATGCAGTCACGTTACAAAAAAAGATTTTAATTTGAAATTACTACTGCCGTATAAAGTGTTATGTACATAGATCACAAAAATGAAGTTCAGTGCTGATCTTTACTACCATAAAGGGTTAGGTAATGCAGCTTTTGTCGTGATAAAGATTGTTGTTATAAATTTTACTTAAATATTTTAAAACACTTAATTCAAGGACTAAAACGAAGTGATTACATGTTGGTGTGCAGAAGTATAGTGATGCCATGTAGGTATGCCATAGTATGTTTATGTCATGTAGGTGTGCTTTAGTATGTATATGCCATGTAGGTGTACAGAAGTATAGTGATGCCATGTAGGTGTGCCTTAGTATGTTCATGCCATGTAGGTGTGCAGAAATATAGTGATGCCATGTAGGTGTGCATTAGTATATGTTTATGTCATGTAGGTGGGCTGAAGTATAGTGATTACATGTAGGTGTGCAGAAGTATAGTGATGCCATGTAGGTATGCCATAGTATGTTTATGCCATGTAGGTGTGCCTTAGTATGTATATGCCATGTAGGTATGCAGAAGTATAGTGATGCCATGTAGGTGTGCCTTAGCATGTTTTTGCCATGTAGGTGTGCTGAAGTATAGTGATTACATGTAGGTGTGCAGAAGTATAGTGATGCCATGTAAGTATGCCATGTAGGTGTGCCTTAGTATGTATATGCCATGTAGGTGGACAGAAGTATAGTGATGCCATGTAGGTGTGCCTTAGTATGTTTTTGCCATGTAGGTGTGCTGAAGTATAGTGATTACATGTAGGTGTACTGAAGTATAGTGATTACATGTAGGTGTACTGAAGTATAGTGATTACATGTAGGTGTACTGAAGTATAGTGATGACATGTAGGCGTGATGTAGTTATTTTAATGCCATGTACCTACCTAGGTGTGTTCTAGTATTATGTTTATGACACGTAAGTGTACTTAAGTAACTGATGATATGCAGGTGCTTCAATTATAGTGGAGGCATTTAGGTATACTTAAGGTATTTAGGATACCTACTTAAAGATGTGGTACATTGTAGATGTACTCAACAATAATTCTTTGGTGAAGTTTGATTATCATTCATAAATTCATATTATGTGTTGTTTGTTTGGCAAGTTAATAAAAGCTCGCTTGAATTTCTGGCATTATATTTTATCACAGATGGTACAGAGGGAATAATGATTTTCAGAGTACAATGAGTTCCGAAGGAGGCTCGCCTCGCCTCATACCAACATCGTTGCGATGACGAAGACCTCCGGACTCCAGGGAAGAAGACACCGATGCACGTAGTCACCGCTCCAGTCGCCGGAGGCACCGCCGCTCGACATCCGAAGACTCTTACGAAGAAAGACCCCGGAAACGACGTCGTCAGTCAAAAGGACTCTCTGCTGAAGACGTCATCAAAATCATCTCAACGATCAGGAGTGAGCCAAGTAAGCCTGCACATTCTTCCATGCCTAACCAATTGTTAAATGTTGTGCCGGAGTTCGACCCTAATAATAAACATCAGACTGTTGATAGGTGGTTACGTAAAGTGAATGAATGTGCCGCTATATACGAGTGGAATGAAAGGCAAATAATTCACTACTCTCTGCAGAAGTTAGTAGGCTTAGCCAAAACATGGTACGAATCTCTTTCGTCAGTTAGTTATTCATGGCCAGAATGGCAAATTAAATTAACTAAAGCTTTCCCTAGTGATGTGAATTACGGAAAATTGTTGGAAGACATGCTGGCTAGGGTTTCACGTCCTGATGAGAGTCTTAAGGATTACTTTTACGATAAATTGACGTTGCTTAGTCGTTGTGAAATAGAAGGGCGTAGAGCCGTAGATTGCATCATACATGGTATCACAAATAGCTCAATTCGGAATGGAGCACAGGCACTGAAATGCGAGGAGCCAGAGGAAATGCTCACATACCTGGCATCTCAGCAGTTCCTACGCATTAAGGAGCTCGTGCCACATTCCTCAGCACAGTTCAGAAAGAAAGATAGTAACCGCGGCAATAGCTCAAGTACTTTTCATAAGGTTAATAGTACTGTAGCATCAGGGAACACTAACAATATGATATGTTTTAACTGTCGTGACAAAGGGCATTCGTACCTAGACTGTACCAAACCACTTATCAAGTGCCAGAAATGCAGTAGGGTTGGTCACGATTCAGTTCTTTGTAGCCGTAAGCCTCTGCTATCCCATCCTGACATAATCTAATCATAAATCATAATCTGATTGAGACTCTTGTATAATGTCATTTTGTAAGAGCTCTTCGATTATACCTCTAGCCTTTTCGCACTCATGGAAGGATAACCGATAGGGCTGGTACGATACTGGTGTTTTATCGAGTAAATCAATAAACATTTCAGACTCATTTGTACAACCGATTTCACTCATATTTGTAGCAAAACAAACTCTGTATTTTTGTAATAAATCGCAAAGCCGGTCACGGTTCTCAGAATTTAATTCGGATCCCTTTAAAGTTGTAAAATGTTTAGGGAACGATAGGTACAACATAACATACGTACCTGGTTTTGGTAAAACTCGAAGTTATGACAGTGTAGTGGCGGCGTATAGAATGCGACCTTGGATTCATATTAGTGCACTAGAAATTGCAGATGAAATATCGGAGTCTAATTCTGATACCAATCACGACGATATAAGTTCTGAGGAATACGGTTTCATTTTATGCGCCACATAATTTCGTAGATTATGTTATTGTTATTAAGTTAGTCTTGATTACTTGCATAATATATGATATAAATTAATAGATGTGGTCAACCTTCGTAAACAAACCAGTTTTAAAAATGAGCTTGTTCTAATTAACTTAATACGATTTACCGTTATTTTCATATTCTCGTGGAAGAACTTACTTTTATTATTACCTTTATGTTTGTTTAGGACAAATATCAGTACTACTTAGTTCATATGAATCTTGTCATTTTAATGCATTTAGATAAAAGCGACAAATGATTTTATATTGGTGAAATTGGATTAATTATAAGTTATGAGAATACTTAATTAAGCTTTATACGTTGAAACTTGAATAAAATGTAAAAATAAAAACTAGAGTTCTTAGACCTAAGCAAAAAGTTAAAATGTAAGTATATTATTTTGTTGTAAATAGTCCGAATGTGATAAATGCGTGCACCAGAGGTAGCACGTTGTAGGATGGCCGAATGTGATATTTTTAAATAGTTTTAGATTATTTTGTAAAAAGAGTTATGATTATAACGTTAAATAATTAAATGCATGTTATATTGATTTCCGTGCTGACACTTCGATCGGTTTTACTAAAATATAAAAAGCAGGTACCCCAAGAAAAGGGGCATTCTATTCTGAGCTATCGAGGTGCAAGCACTGGAACTAGTGAAGTTGTGCCTAATATAGTGCTGTAATAAGTAATAAAATTAGTACAGTGAACAAAGTGGTTTAAATTTATGATACACCTAAGTAAGTAAATTTTATTAATTTCCCAGACAGTTTACATTACAAGATATGTAGGTTACAGTGATCTCACCAGATAATACAAGTAATTGTTTGGTTAAGAGTATCAAATTGCTAGCATAGAGGCATTCCATCTTGGTCCTCGGGGTTGGCAACGCATTTGAGGTCTTAGGATTATAGTCTTGAGAATTCAAATGTCTATGGGTCTCGGATTCCACTTACCATCGGGTGGCCTGAGTGCTCGTGTGCCTTCTCCTTAACATAAAAAAAAAAAAAAAAAAAGTATATAAAGCCTCACGAGGTTAAATATTAATTTCAATCTGTTTTTAGAATTAGTTGTAGCGGCAACAGAAATACATCAACTCTACTGTCTAGCTATCACGGTTCATGAGATACAGCCGGTTGACAGACAGATGGACAGTAGTCTTTATAATAGGATCCCGTTTTTTAACTCTGGATACGGAACCCTAAAAACCGCTCCGTTATAATGAGCAGGGCTGACATTCTACACGGTAAAAACATATCGCTTTTAACTTGCTATCGTATCGTCGACATAATGATAGCTCTTATTCACTAGACAATAAAGGTGGCTGAGTTAAAAAACCAAACCAAAATGGCTCGTAATTCGATTATATGATATTTACACAACGTCACCGTACCTATTTTACGCGTCGATGTGGCAGATCTTTTACCCTGTAGATTAGAGGCCGCTAGGTCTTCAATGGCCGAAACAATTTTTATAAGACACGTTGGCCTAGTTGGGAGTGACCCTGCTTCCGAAGCCAGCGGTCCCGGGTTCAAATTCCCGTAAGGGCAGGTATTCGTGTGATGAGCGCTAATGTTTGTTCCCGAGTCTTGGATGTTTTCTATGTATTCAAGTATGTATTTCTCTATTTAAGTGTGTTTATCGTTGTCTAGTACACATAGTACAAGCCTAGAGCTTAGTTTGGCACTAGGTCAATTTGTGTGAGATATTCCCCTGATATTTATTTATATATTTTAAACATTCAGACCTTTGTACATTATTTTCTGGTATCTTCATTGTATTGTTTAGTTTCTGTTTTATTTTGTATAAGAAAGTGTGTACAATTTTACATAAATACATACACACATACACAAGTTAAACTTATAACACCGTTTATTTTTCTCGGTGGGAGATATTGCTGGAACAATAACATCGTGAAGAAACCCGCACCATCCGCTAACGGCGGCCGAGTTTTTAAAGTAGCCAAGTGCGAGTCGGACTCGCCCATGAAGGGTTCCGTAGCAGCAAGATTATGACTATTTCATACCAATTTTCGGTGGAAGTTTACATGTGCAATGTACATCATATATTTGTTTGTTTTATCATTCTATTATTTTAGAATTTACAGGGGGGATTTACATTTTACCAATTTGGAAGTGTCTCTCGCGCAAAGTATTCCGTTTAGAAAAAAAATGATATTAAAACCTCAATCTCATTTTTGAAGACCTATCCATAGATACCCCCCACGTATAGGTTTGATGAAATAAAACTTGAGTTTCAGTTCTAAGTATGGGGAACCCCCGAAATTTATTGTTTTTCTTTTTCTCTTTTTGTGTGAAAATCTTAATGCGGTTCACAAAATACATCTACATACCAAGTTTCCACAGTAGGTATAGTTCTTATAGTTTCGGAAAAAAGTGGCTGTGACATACGGACGGACAGACAGAGACAGACGGGTTCCGTTTTTTGCCATTTGACTACGAAACCCTAATAAAAACAATACAATGTCATGTCAAAAGCATTATGGTTTTAGTTCATTTATTTATCATAGACCGCGGCACAGATTAAATAGGAGTTGCGCGGGCAATACCAATCATATTAAATCACATAAAAGCGGCCAAGTGCGAGTCGGACTCGCCCATGAAGGGTTCCGTAGCAGCAAGTAACATAATATAAAAGTTCGTTGTAGCTTTGATCAATGTTTTTATGACGTATTAAAAAAAAACTACTTACTAGATCTCGTTCAAACCAATTTTCGGTGGAAGTTTGCATCATCATCATATGTATTGTACATCATATGTTTTTTTAGTTCTATCATTCTCTTATTTTAGAAGTTACAGGGGGGGACACATTTCAACACTTTGGAAGTGTCTCTCGCGCAAACTGTTCAGTTTAGAAAAAAATGATGTTAGTAACCTCAATATCATTTTTGAAAACCTATCCATAGATACCCCACACGTATGGGTTTGAAAAAAAAATTGAGCTTCAGTTCTAAGTATGGGGAACCCCCAAAATTTATGTTTTTTTTTTCTATTTTTGTGTGAAAATCTTAATGCGGTTCACAGAATACATCTACCTACTTACCAAGTTTCAACAGTGTAGGTCTTATAGTTTCGGAAAAAAAGTGACTGTGACATACGGACGGACAGACAGACAGACATGACGAATCTATAAGGGTTCCGTTTTTGCCATTTGGCTACGGAACCCTAAAAAAGACTAATGTCAAATAAATTATGATAAGTATCACCATAAATATGTATGACTGTTACATAAGACAGTTATATATAGCTATAATTATTCTTGGCGCCAGTATTTAATTATATGTATCGACCTACATTTAACCAAGGCGTAACAGTAGGTCAAACCGTGTTATTTGATTAATAAAAATAATAAATCACAGGACAATCTCACACAAATTGACCTAGTCCCAAACTAAGCTCTAGGCTTGTACTATGGGTACTAGACAACGATAAACTTACTTATATAGATAAATATATACTTAAATACATAGAAAACATCCAAGACTCAGGAACAAATACTCGTGCTCATCACACAAATATTTGCCCTTACTAGGATTTGAACCCAGGAGCTTCGACAGGGTCACTACCGATTACGATTAGTAAAAAAGTACGTTCGGTTTGATGTTGAAATGTTTGACAGCGATAAATGATATTCATAAAATGCCGCGTGTCACAATTGGATTGTGAAAGTTTTAAACATTGTTTTAATAGTAAACAAATGTGTTAATTTTAATGCAAGTATAGAAAGTATGTCATTTTATACGAGTCCCGAGGTGTCTTGGCCCGCTGGAAGCGAGGGACAAAACAAGTCTCTCTCTGATCTGTCGCGATTTGAACCTGCAGTCAATTTAGGCTAAGTCGCTACTATGACGTTTCAAAAGAGTTTATTATTTGTAAACCTACTTGAATAAAGATTATTCTGATTCTGATTCTGATTCAAGGGATGAGTAAAAATGACAGTTCCGCTCGTGTATCAAGCGACGTTTTTTTAATAGGTAAATAAAACTATTACAAGAGACAATTTTACTTTTCATTGACACAGACTTTATAAAATGGCAACAGTTGTGACTATTAGGCCAAATTAAAAGAATTTTGCGAAGCAATTTAATGTCGCATAGTAGCGTTACGCCGTGCTGGGGTCGGACTCTTCGTTATGGTGGATTCACGTTACGCTTCGGCAAAGCGTAACGTGAATCCACCTTAATACTCATTTAGTCATCATTCACTTTAAAGATTTTTTAAAATTAGGTATTTTTTTAATTACTCAAGTACATGAGCAAATTTAATCTATTAACCTATTTATATAAATTCAATGCTAAAATGACGTTATCTCTTTAGTTGGATGCACGGCTTGGAAGTTGAAATAAATATTAAAAAAAAATGAAAAGTAAAACACACTGTGCGAAATATCCAACTTTCCGCATGATATACTATATAGCTACGAAAAGTACCACTTTTTGAGCAACTCTATTAAAAAAGCGGCCAAGTGCGAGTCGGACTCGCCCATGAAGGGTTCCGTAGCAGCAAGTAACATAATATAAAAGTTCGTTGTAGCTTTGATCAATGTTTTTATGACGTATTAAAAAAAAACTACTTACTAGATCTCGTTCAAACCAATTTTCGGTGGAAGTTTGCATGGTAATGTACATCATATATTATTTTTACATTTATCATTCCCTTATTTTAGAAGTTACGGGGGGGGGGACACACATTTTTCCACTTTGGAAGCGTCTCTCGCGCAAACTATTCAGTTTAGAAAAAAATTATAATAGAAACCTCAATATCATTTTTGAATACCTATCCATAGATACCCCACACGTATGAGTTTGATGAAAAAAAAATTTTTGAGTTTCAGTTCTAAGTATGGGGAACCCCAAAAATTTATTGTTTTTTTTCTATTTTTGTATGAAAATCTTAATGCGGTTCACCGAATACATCTACTTACCAAGTTTCCACAGTATAGCTCTTATAGTTACGGAATAAAGTGGCTGTGACATACGGACGGACAGACGGACAGACATGACGAATCTATAAGGGTTCCGTTTTTTGCCATTTGGCTACGGAACCCTAAAAAAGGAATTGTTGTCTGCTAGGTGGTTGGTTTTTCAATGTGTTTTCATATAGGGGCTCAATAGTAAATCATAAAAAACGACTTGTAACAAATGTTATCATTTTTTTTTATTTTTTTTTTTATTTATACGTACATAACATCACGCCTTCATTCCCAGAGTGGGGTAGGCAGAGCTAGAAATACCAACAACTCTAAAAAGACTTGATTGATAATTCTGTAACCACATTTTGCACAATCAGGCCAAGAAGTTTACTAGTGTATTAGTCACAGGTTGCAAGCCCATCGCCTAACAGTACTACAAGCCCTTATTCCCTTAGTCGCCTCTTACGACTTCCACGGGAAGACATGGAGTGGCACTATTCTAACCCGGCAACCACACGGGCTAATTTATGTAACAAACAAAACAATGTTTTGCCCTTTTTTATTAAGAGTTAAGTAGACTTTTACCCGTTTTCACTAGGAAAACATATCTGGGGGGCAATTTTTGAAGCTCACTGACGAAAAATGACTAACTTTAAAATCAATTCGTGCAGCGCTGCAGCGGTTTAAATTACCTACCACCGGGCCCAGCTTTTGATTAGCTATGACAAAGGCGTTATGACACGAAATCCAAAAGGTAGGCCCGCTCGTAGATTTTATCGCTGCACAATTTGATTTCAAAGTTAGTCATTTTACATCGGTGAGCTTCAAAAATCGCCCCCCAATTATATGTTTATGGACGAATTTGAACAGTCTTAGGAGAAGTATGCCTTTTAGGAGAGGTCTTAACACAATTTTGAGGGAGCTGCATTACACTCGTATTATTTACTAAGCAGATTTATAGCAAACTTACTTTTGTCCAGATCCCTTATTTCCTTTGGTTGAGGTTGTCAGCTCGCCGCATATTTTATCTGGAACAAATAAATAAGACAATAAGAACAATATTTCATATCTTAATCATTTAAAGTTTTATTACTCTTGCAAGTTTTCTATTGTATAATTATCTATTTATTTATCTGCGTAAGTATGTAAATCGTTGCCTAGTATGTATGTATGTAGACTATAGTCAATATATTGCACAAAAAAAAACCAAGAAATTTCGTTTATAAACTTAAGATTAACATGTACAATGGCGAACTTATCCCTTTAAGGATCTCTTCCAGTTAACCTGACCATGAATGGGGAGCTGTACGAGGATAGGCAAGACAACAAAGATGTGCACAAGTAACTAATATTACACACACAACATTACAGCTATGAACTTTATACATTATATAGGTCAATTGGTTTTTTTTATGTGTAGGACTGTTTTGTCTCGTGTTAAGATGTTACATTGTCGTCCCCACACGGAAGGGGATGAGATAACTAGTGAAATTAATTAATTAATTAGTCCTCAGGGTTGGCGGGCATTTGCAGTCTTAAGATTCAAGTCTTGAGAATGCAAATGTATATGGTTCTCAGACTCCGCTTACCATCAGGTGGTCTGTGTGGTCGTTTGTCTTGTATATGGCTTAAAAAATAGTACGTTGTTGCCGAGGGTAGAAACTGTAGAATGTACGCGATTTTTGGAGTCCTTAGAGCCGTCTACGAGAACTAGATTACAAATATAGTTCATACCAACTGACTTGTCTTATTTAGACTTTTATAACCCCAAAATGCATCGTTTTCGGCTTAAACGGTCGTTTTCTGTTGTATAAAGCATCTAGTGACCAAATTTCGCACACTAAGTATTTTCCTTTTTTTACATCTTGGATGGTTTTTTAAATGACGAAATTGTAATTTTAGGCAAAAAAGGAGCATTTTGAGGTTATAAAAGTGTTTGCTAAATAAGACAAGTCGGATGGTATGGAGTTTATGTATGCAAACTAGCTGACCCGGTAGATGTTGTTCTGTCATAAAAAAATGCCCTTACTGGACATCGAACCTGGGGCTAGCTTCGTGGCCGGTCACTATCCAAGTACCCACTAGGGTACCCGCTAAGTTAAGTTAGGTTCACACGTGAGCCGCGCCCACCGGAAGCTCCGCAGACGACATAGAGAGCCGTTCAAAGAATTGATAACGACCGAGTACCATGTTCTTATCACAGTGATCTGGTGACGTAGGTGGTTATATTAACTCGCCTCACAACTCGCCAGACGAATTAACCGAGCATACAAACACTTCAGAGGCGGTCAAGATGCTAACTAAAAAATAAATATGAAGAGATAATCTGTCATTATTTGATCTAGTCCCAAACTAGGCAACGATAAACATACTAAAATACATAGAATACATCCAAGACTCAGAAAAAATACTCGCGCTCAGCACACAAATATTTACCGATACCGGGATCGAACCCAGGACCGCTCGCTTCGTAGGCAGGGTCACTGCCAACTAGGCTAAACGCGTCAAATGTATAGGATTATCGTAAGCTTCTAAATGATCGCGTTAACCGGTTATAACATCTCCATACCATATGTTGTATGTACGTAACACTGTCTTGTCTATTTCATTGTTACCTACTAATTAAGTCGCTATTATATGTCACCATGCTCAATTTGTGATGTCGAATAAAATTTTCGTCATTTCTCATTTATCTATTTTCAGTTGATAGAAAACAGTAACGTAAAGGCTTTTAAGCCACCGCAGCATTATTCACTTTGTTGTGTTCCGGTGTTGGATAAGACAACCTCTGAAACTAGCATGGCCTCCCGACTCCCGAGGTTTGTCGCTTGAGGACATAATGCCGAACATAAAATTAACCCTATAGTTAGCTCAACAAGGTTGCTATTACAATGGTATTGGGTCACAAGAGGATAGAGGCATTCCATTTTAGTCCTCAGGGTTGGCAACGCATATGCAGTCTTGGGATTGTAGTCTTTAGATTGTAATTTTGATATTATTCTATTTAATCTTTTTAAGCATTGTTTGTGATGCAGCTGCCATTACTGTCAAGTATATAAGGTTGATGTCAAAAGCAAGGAATTCCCGTCACCGATACTCATTTCATTGAATGTGTAATCGAATTTCAATCTAAATCTTATTGTGTTTAGGTTATCTTAAGCGAGGGTTACGTAGGTTGTGTTAGATCTGTGACCGCCAAAAAACTATAACTCCTGCACGTGGATATACCTGACAATTACTAGGTAATTAGTGTTTAAGATTTCAGCATATTAAATGAGCATCGGCGATTCAAAGGTAAACCCGAAAGCAATGAGGTTTTACCACGTAGAAAAGAGCCCCTGTCAAACTAGAATGCGACGTTGCCAGCACGGCTTAAGACGGCTCTAAGTTACAACGCGATTCCAGACGAAGCCCGTAACTCAGTACGTCGAAAGATCGTCGCCTGAGTTAACCGAACTGAGTGGTCCAAGTCACGAGGAGCGGCGATGTACGGAAGATCTTTACAAGATTTTAGGGTTCCGTAGTCAAACTAGGAACCCTTATATTAGTTTCACCATGTCCGTCCGCAGCCTAGCGCAAAGACTATTAGTACTAGAAAGCTGCAATTTGGCACGAATATGCATATTAGTCACGTTAACAGTGGTACAATAAAAAAAAAACATTTTTTTTTAGTGTACCTCCCCTACACGTAACGTGGGGATGTATATTTTTTTCACGTCTACCCTATAGTGTGAGGTGTTGTTGGATAGGTCTTTCAAAAATATTATGGGTTTGTGAAAACAGTTTTTTTTAAGTAAGTAATCCGTTTATGAAATATTAAGCTTTAAAGGAAAACTATCATGACTAAGTAGACATCATTGGTTCTTGAGATACAGACGATTAAAGTGTTTATACCTACTAAAATCGTCTAAAGCTGGGTACGAATCTGAGCGGCTCAGCCTGAGGCATGCTCGCCCCGCGCGGCGAGCTGCTCGCGAGTCAAATTGTTGCACATAGACATGCGCGAGTGAGGCAGCGAGCTCTCCCCGAGCTGACATTTCAAAATGGCGTCGGACACGATGACAGCCGCGGCTGCGTTTATCATAATTCACCGAATTATTAACAAAACGAAGAAGATATCGCCTTGGTGGTAGAACGGCTCAGCAACTTTATCAAATTTGTACGCGCCTCGCCCACAGACAAGTTAGAACTTGTCTTTCTGCCCGCGGCACGCTCGGATACACGATCAAATTACGCGAGGCACTTACACTGAGGCGCCTTTGAGCACGGTCAAAAGACCGACTCTCGGCGGCTCGCCGCGCGCCGCTCGCCCGCTGCTCGCGCACAACGTGTGAGCGCGTACGAATTTGAGCAAAATAGGTGAGCCGTGCGTGCCTCACCTCGAGGTTGCTCTAATTCGTACCCACCTTAACTCTTAATAGGGCAACGGCCATATTATTTACCACATTATATTATAATAAGCTGAAATTAAGCTTTACTACCTACCTTTTATGATGCAATTTCAATTGTATTTAACTCAAATATAACATCATCTATTTAGAGACTTGCGATTCCATCACTGTATTTAATTTTGGTCTAGATTTTTTACTTCTACAGGGCCCTATTAAGGGTTAAGACGGCACCAATGGACTTTAAATACAAAATTAGTTATTACTTGTTGATTTTTATGTTAGTAGGTACTTAACGGCTTCGGACCCCTACACTGAGCATGGTCCGACATTCTCTTGCGCGGTTCTAACTGTCGCAGCTTCCGCGACAATCTGAGATTATTTGTCGAGAGGGCTTCTTTAGACTGCCTGCAGGTGCTTGGGTTGCTCCAGTACCGCTGATGGTCTACCTTGGTCGTTTGTCGCAGTTTAGTAGCTTTTATTTAACTTGCCCAGAGTGGGGTAGGCAGAGCTACAGAAATACCAACAACTTTAAAAAGACTTGGTGATAATTCTGTAACCACATTTTGCACAATCAGGCCAAGAAGTTTACTAGTGTATGACCCCTTGACATTTGAAATCTCGAGAGCGTATCACTTCGAGGAATTTTCATCTCGTCAAGCATAGTGACAGGTGAAGGCGTGATGTTATGTATGTTATGTATGTATTTAACTTGCATTGTTCGTATGTATGTAAGTTGTCCGTCAAAATTTGCACGTTAAATTTGACCCACTTTCCAGTTTCCAGTTGAGCTGAAATTTTGTAGTATGACATGGGGCTGATCTGATGCTGGAGTCGGAAGGTGGCGACAGGATCTCCGCTATACTTAACGTAGACCCGCCGTGTTTGGACTCATTAGGTTGGTATAAATAAGCTGTAAATGACTTTACTGAAGAAACTGGACGGCAACAAAACCATGTCTCAAAAACGAGCAGATGGACTACCTGATGGTATGTGGGCCCTAAGTTCCATAAACATTCTTATGACTACAATCTCAAGCCTGCGATCCTAAACACGTCTCAGCTGAGATGCCCGTCACAAGATATGTCAAAGTAATCGTCAAGCAAGATTAGTTTATTAATACGGCCCTTGGAACGCTGAGAACGAAGATGGGATGCCTCTACACTAGGTATTTCACCGGTTATCTTCACATCGGAACACAATGGCTTGGCGGTAGGCTAAAGGATAAGATGGTGGTCGCGAATACGGCGCTCCTAAGCCAATAAGCAGTATCTCAAATTCAATAGCCGAAGCAGATTCAATCCTATCCTGTAGGTAATAGGTTGCATTTGCTACAGGAGTTTTGTATGAGATACTGCCATTTGTTTTAGCAGGGCAGAATAGCGCTCCGGAACCTGTGCAAAGTCCTACCACCACTTAAGCTATGGCTCTCAGCACTGCGCTACAGGCACAGCATCATTGGCATAAAAGAATGGGTCATACTAATTACCCTGTGCAGGGTCCGTCCGGATCGCTACCACCATCTTATCCATTAACCACCCGCCAAGCAACATTGGTCGCGTTGTTGTGTTCCGGTGTGGGGATAAGACAACCGGTGAAATTACTAGCATAGAGGCATTCCTCAGGGTTGGCAACGCATTTGAGGTCTTAGGATTATAGTCTTGAGAATTGAAATGTCTATGGGTCTCAGATTCCACTTACCATCAGGTAGCCCGAGTACTCGTGTGCCTTCTCCTTAACATAAAAAAAAAACTTGGTGTCAAAAGGAACATACATTTTTTTTTTCTTGTTACGCTCTCTGGAAAGTGTTACGTTACTTCTTTGGCAAATAAATAATCTATCAATCTATCTATAGATTGATAGATTATTTATTTGCCAAAGAAGGTGTTACATTTAAATTACAAAGTGACCTCCACACTAGGAGTAGCTTGTATCGTGGAGGTTGGTATATACATGCGAATTTCAAAAACACATGCAGCTATAGCTAAGACAAGAAAAAAAAACATTAATATTAAATTGGATAAGAAAATAAATTTACACGAGGCAAAAAATATTCTAACTTTATTTTAAAGGTTAAGGGGGTTACTTCGGGTTAAGAGGAGTAAAACTGTATACGCAAAAAAGTAGCTGTAGCTTTAAAAAGTCATAGTTCAGACCCCTACAAAAACACTGTACAAAATCGACGACAGGAATGACGTCACAGCTGTTCTTCCAGGTTTAAAATATACGGACCTTATAAAGAAATTTGCATTTATTTCAGAAATTACTATGTTTATGCCAATATCGTTGAATTAAAACAATCGTAATCGTTTTGATTCTAAATAAATACATATAAAATCTTAATAAACGGGTCAACTGCGGATTGCATTTTACATGCTTTTTATCACTACTTTTCCTAAATCTTATCAATAAAACTCTGCTGAATGTATGTCTACGTCCTATTAAAAGACTGATATATACCGCCGCCGATAAAACCGCCTACGCGCTCGCTCCCGCCGCCGCCTGTGCGCTGGCCCACGCGCGCCAACCGGTTCCCTGCGCGGACGCAGCTTAAAAAACGTCTGCGGCCCGTCTGCCGCGAAAGTGCAGTCAAT
The DNA here is from genome assembly GCA_949316455.1 of Acleris holmiana. NCBI lineage: Eukaryota > Metazoa > Arthropoda > Insecta > Lepidoptera > Tortricidae > Acleris > Acleris holmiana. The sequence continues at coordinate 9,771,631 of OX438791.1, read as the reverse complement.
GCGCTGCCGCGGCCCCTGCCGCTTGACCTCGCAACTTCGCCGTTTACTGCTGGTCGAACTCGCCGACGAAAGTTTAACTAAACTAATGAATAATAATCGGCGTCATTACTCGCAACAATGTGGACGTGACTCCCTAGATTTAAATTAAACAAATTAAATTACATTAATTGATTACTTACCAAAGTTTAGGCAAAGACTTGTTTCATTAAAGCAAATAAACAGGTATTTTAATAATTTTTCCGTGGTTATTATATACCTTTTCACGGCTAAAATAAACTTATGAGGTGAAAGCTCCTTTCGCAATCCACGGATGTTAATGGAGCAAACTTGTGTACTTAAATTAATATAATATCAATGGCCACACCTGACGTCTTTGTATTATTCTATCCTGCAAAGGTTAAAGATTAAAGTTCAGGTAAGAAATAAATTAATGTATTTTAATTTGTTTAATTAAAATTGGAGTCATGTCCACATTATTGCGAGTAATGACGCCGATTTGCCCGATCTCTGATAATAATAATATCACAGGACAATCTCTCACCAATTTGACCTAGTCCCCTAAGCTCTGGACTTGTACTATGGGTACTAGACAACGATAAACATACTTATATAGAGAAATAAATACTTAAATACATAGAAAACATCCAAGACTCAGGAACAAAAATACGCGCTCATCACACAAATATCTGTTCTTACTGGGACTTGAAACTAGCTTCGAAGGCAGGGTCACTACCGATGATGCTAGCGTGTCGTCAACTGGAGCTCTATTTCTACACGGTCTAAAGCTAATTGCATTTGACTCGACCGCCATTACTGTTAACTTTATAAGAGCGAACATAACGTTGTTTTTTTCATGGCATATAAAACGCAAATCAGCACACAGGCCACCTGATGGTAAGTGGGATCTGTAAGGTCATTTGTATTGTCAAGACTACAACCTAAAGACTGCAACAACAATCCTAAGACCGCAAATGCGTTGGCAACCCTGGACCTACCACGCTGCCACGGGACAAGATTTTGACATAGGCTCGGGACTTTAATTCGTCTATTCCATACTCCAACGTAAGATAAAAGAGTAAATAAATAAGTAAATAAATAAACCCCCTTACTAATAAACGTGGAATAACCGTGGGGTAGCTTATGCCATGCATTACCTATGTATAAAACTAATCGACTCCCTATATTATGAAAAGTCATAGATACATTTTAGATGCTTTTAATGGCAACAGTCTATACGAGCCAGTTTCAAGTTCATTGAAACTTATTTGAGTTCATGAAGTACCCAGCAGCAATTAAGATAACTGACAGTCGATTAACATTGATTAAATGTGAAACTGGTAGGTACTTAGGCAGTCTGTCTGTCTGTTTCTCTGTAAGAATAAAGATAATTTATCATACATACAAAAGCGAAGTTTTATGATCCAAAACCATAACTCTCACATCCACAGTTAGTTTTAAAAGTAAATCTGGCAGATTTAATCCCTTTAAAAAACCTTTTGTGCCAAACCATCCCTTTCGACAAAAAAAGTAAAAAAAACTTCTTTTATGTTTTTTGCCAGCAGCTGATTTCAAAGCGTGTAAAAATAAAATATGTCAATAGTAAAAAAGGTACTTATTTTAATGGACTCTATGTCGTCCGAATATGGTTTACAGTTGAATGGAGAGTTTAAATGATCTAGGGTTGGGTAGTGCTAACAAAAAACCTTACTTGAATTTAAATTTAAGAAATGTTTAAAATCAATAAATTGATGTCTTAACAAACATTTCGTATAAATCATTCAATCGTCAATTTTTCTTACTAATGTTAGAAATGCGAAAATGCATTTATTTGTCTGTTGTTCTGTCATCGCGGTTCAACGCCTTAACTAAGCGAAGTCAAATGGTACAGCATCCGGGGATAAACATGATGTACTTTATACCCCAGAAGACTTTGGTCATTTAGAAAGCATGCATGAAAGAAGAGTTACGAAAGAGGAATGGTGTGCGTGAGCGGAGATGTCGGTAGGGGCCACCCTAGACAAACCACTGTTTATCGCGAAATTAATCACTAATAATTTCGCGATGTACTGAATAAAGGGCAAATTAAAAGCAACTAATACCGACGTACAAGCATGATGAATTGATGAGGTAGATGAATGTAGAGGAAATGAAATTTGTATGTTTAGACCGGGGCATCTGGCGCCCCATTGGAAGACAGGCGTAAACGTATGTATATATTAGGTATATCCCGGAAAATTAGGCATATTCTAATACATCATAAGTATCATACATTCATAACTATAAATTATAAGAATACTAGCAACCCACCCTCGTTTCGCTTCGGGATAAAATTTTACAAATAAACCTTCTTCTTGAACCACTCTATCTATTAAAAAAAAACAACAAAATCCGTTAATATGTAGAAAACGCAGAAAACATAATACAGTCTATAACTAATCTTACTAATATTTTAATGCGAGATTTTGTGTGTGTGTGTGTGTGTGTGTGTGTTAGTTTGTTACTCTTGTGCGCTGCAACGGCTGGACGAATTTGGATGAAATTTGGAATGGATATAGCTACCATTAACATTGTAAATAGGTTATTTTTTATCCCGGAAAATTTAAACGTTCCCGAGGGAATAACGATAGTAAAAATACGTGGACGAGGTCGCGTGCAGAAGTGATAAAAAAACAACTAACAGGTTTCTAATGGAATAGCTACTTTATCAAACAAGAACGTTTTAGATACGGAACCCCTCTCGAGTTTGGCAAATTCGCTCTCCACCGAATCTATTCAATTGATTTTTTTCAGAGTCACGCCATTGCATTGATTATAGATCCTTTACTATTTTTATTAATCCAAGGGTTCGATTGATTTCTATTTGGTTTGTTTAAAAAGGGTAGCAAGTTTTAAAAAGAATGTTCCAGTAGGGTAGTTATAAGGGTTACTGTTAAAAATGTCGTTTTTTTTGACACACATGTACGCCTGCCCTTAAGTTACATTAGCTTCATCTCTTTCTCTCGATTTAGTTTCGACTGAAGAGTGACAGATACTCGGTACCACAAGTCTCGAGATAAGCGGTTCGTGAACATCCTGGACCTGGCTCGCGACTGTGGAAATCATTTATCGGTTTATCTATGGGATCATTAAGAGTTGTTGGTATTTCTGTAGTTCTGCCTACTCTACTCTGGGAATGAAGGCGTGATGTTATGTACCTACATATGTGTGTATGGTCTCAAAAATATACAACAAAAGTACAGTAGCTACAAGTCTGTCTCAAATGTTTATTTTGGCAGAAACTTAGATTTCGCCAGTGTCAAGTGAATAGAGTAAATCAGTAAACAGAATAAATCAAAAGTAAAAGCCGGGCATTTTTCAATCGGCCATCTTCCCTCCCCGAAGGTTACCGGACCATCCAAAATAAGAATTAAGTGTCCACAATTGGTCCGTGGTAGGTTCGAATAATTGAGCTCTATAGACTGGGATAGAACGCGACCTTACGTCAATTCTATACGAAAACTTTTATAGCAAGATCCTTCTGTTTATATTTTTCTAGTGTGTCTATTTTGTAATGGTGTTACTTAATTTTTAGTATTTCTTTTTTTTCGTTAATGACACGGTGGCCTAGTTGGGAGTGACCCTGCCTCCGAAGCCAGCGGTCCTGGGTTCAAATCCCGGTAAGGGCAGATATTTGTATGAGCGCGAATATTTGTTCGTGAGTCTTGGATGTTTTCTATGTAATTAAGTACATATTTCTTTATATAAGTATGTTTATCGTTGTCTAGTACCCATAGCACAAGCCTAGAGCTTAGTTTGGGACTAGGTCAATTTGTGTGAGATTGTCCCCTGTTTTTTTTTTTAATTTATTTTAGTGAATCATCAGCTGACTGTCAATTGGCAATATCGCCAACCTCAGTCAGCTGGTGGTGTCCCTTCGGGTTTCGGCTGAAAAACAGCGCTGCATGGAGTCGCACCTGCGCGGGCGCAACCATCAGCATTATGCTGACGCGCAGACTCTTTGCCGCGCCCGGATTACTTAGCTTAGTTTTTTTTTTGTCTTGCTTTATTTTTTGTTAGCGTTGTTTCTTTTTTATCTCTTTTGTAACATTTGTTCTATGTAATCATTATGCTAATATTGGTGTGGCAATAAATATATTTCCTTTCTTTCTTTGATAGAAGTTATTAAATCCGATTAATATTATAAATGCTTAAGTTTGTGTGTTAGTTTGTCACTCTTCCTTAGAAATACGTGGACGCGTGCAGAAGTGATAAAAAAGCAACTACTTAACAGGTTTCTAATGGAATAGCTGAAAAAGACCGTGGATTAAACGCGAGGGAATAACGATAATCGAAATCTTCGCGGACGGAGCCGCGGGCAAATGCTATAAGAACTAAACCAGAATCAAAACAAAAACTAACCACAAATTGTTAAATAACGTATGTCTGGACCACAACAATAGATATTAACTTACAAACATTTAATAACTTACCATTATCCTTATAGGTTCGAATCATCCTGCTATAATTTATTGTATTGTTTGTGGATACTATCAAGGGTGTTATAAAACGCTAGCGTATAAGGCAGTATAGGGTTTAGTTTTAAAATATAGAACGCACTATCGTACTCCACAGAGGTGGGCCAATGCGGCAACCTGGTGGGTCCCGCAGGACGGCTACAGACGGCGAGGCAGACCCAACTGGAGATGGCGGGTTGACTTGGACGCTTCTCAGAAGGATTGGCCGAAAATTGCCGCAGAGAGAGAGGTGTGGAAATCAAGGGAGGAGGCCTTTGCCCAGCAGTGGGACACTACGTTAGGCTAATTATTATTATTATTCTTTATCACTACATAGTATAAAACAAAGTCGCTTTTTCTGTCCCTATATCCCTATGTATGCTTAAATCTTTAAAACTACGCAACGGATTTTAATGCGTGTTTTTTTAATAGATAGAGTGATTGAAGAGGAAGGTTTATATGTATAATACTTTAATCCGGAGCGAAGCGAGGGCGGGTCGCTAGTTATTATATATTTCAGGATATTAATAAAACTTAACTAACCTAACCTATAGGGTTCTACACGATGGTACTGAAATTAGTCCTGATAAAATTACAGTATCGAAAAAAAACGCGGGTTGTCAAATGATGTGTGTGAAATGCATCATTTGTGAAACGTTGGTTATGAAATCCCCCTGGCAACATTATGGTTTCAGCAGAAAATAGCGTTCGATGGAGTGATGAGTTATCAAATATGATATTTGTTAATTTATAACCTCGTCGTCTGAATGACCTTAAGCAAAAGCCAAGGGCCAGGAGGCGCGTGGGCCCATAGCGCCGACCTTGGCCGTCCTTCACAACTGCCTAGCGTCTGGCTCTGTTTGTGCTTAAAATAGGATTGTAGCAATTAGAGATAGGTACAGTTGGCTTTATAAGTAGCTGCAGACTTTTGCAACTTTATTTTCCTTTCTATTAATGGAATTCACAGTTTAACTACTTGTTTTAACAAGGTGTATTTCATTAATGTCGAGTTTAAATGAGCGTCCTCACTGTGAGCTTGTGCAAAATGTGGTTACAAAATTACCAACAACCCTTTTTAGGGTTCCGTAGTCAAACTACGAACCCTTATAGTTTCGCTATGTCCGTCCTTCCGTCCGTCCGTCCGCAGCCTAGCGTAGAGACTCTTATTACTAGAAAGCTGTAATTTGGCTTGAATATGCATATTAGTCACGCCAACAAAGTGGTACAATAAAATGAAAAAAAAATGCTCTAGTGTATAACATACATAACATCACGCCTTCATTCCCAGAGTGGGTTAAGCAGAGCTACAGAAATACCAACAACTTTAAAAAGACTTGTTGATAATTCTGTAACCACATTTTGCACAGTCAGGCCAAGAAGTTTACTAGTGTATTAGTGATAGGTTGCAAGCCCATCGCCTAACAATACTACAAGCCCTTATTCCCTTAGTCGCCTCTTACGACATCCACGGGAAGACATGGAGTGGCCCTATTCTAACCCGGCAACCACACGGGCTCTAGTGTATAAATCATTGCAAAGACCTCAATTGATCTTTAAAAGTACTTAATTATCAAGTAATCATGGTGAAATGGATCGTTAGGTTTTGTTTACATCTTTCCCAAGTTCAGTCGACATAGACTTTATACATAGCATCCAAAACTTAAGGGGGCACCGAGCTTTTTGCGCTCATTAACTTTAGGTATTTTATGCACTCTGTGTATGTGTGCGTATCGCACACCAGCAAGGAGCGAGCTGGAGCCATGCGCCGGCCGCGCGCCGCGCCTGACGAGCCGTGCGCCGGTCCACTAGGCGCGGAGGTTGCTACCAATGTTTACAAAATAAAAAAACATAATCGATTCCGAATACTTTTATTCAAATATTGACTACTTATAAGAAGTTAAAAACTTTTTTCAGTCTACATTTTTTTTTAAATTTGTTGTTTACTGTCGGTAGGTAAGGTAGGATTGAATTACTTGTATTGTTGAGGTACAGTCACATCACGAGATTGTTGAGCCACTCTAGAACCCACTCACAGATAGATAGATAATTTTTAATTAATGTCGTTTGTACATCTATGGTGTATTTAGCTAGTGTTAAGTTATTTATAATATTTATTGGGCAAATTGTTCGGCTAAAGAGAATAAATCATAAGTAAAAGCCGTACATCTTCCAATCGGCCATCTTCCCTCTCCGAAGGTTACCGGGAGAACCCTTTCATAGAAAGTTGACGGTAAATTTTGATGTAAATAATTTCTTTTGCGTGACTTGACGCTGTCATTAGGACAGAGTTCTATGGTGGCTCAACAACCCCGTGATTTAATGTGACTGTATATTGAAATGAAATAAAACCTAATTACCTTTATTGACAATATTCTAAGCACAAAATAAAGTGAACTCAATACCTAATGTAAAGTAATAAGAACGGCTGAGTAGGGCAAAAATCCCAGTCATGGACCCTTTCTTCAAGATATTATTTTTAACTGACTTCAAAGAAAAGGAAGTTCTCAGTTTGACCTGTATGTATGTATGTATGTTTGTCCGCGATTATCTCACGTTTGGCTGAACCGTTTTTAATGCGGTTTTCAGAAAAGTATTTGTTTCACATAGGAGAAGGTTTTGGTATTTTAACCGTCTTTAAAAAAAAAGGATCTTAGTTTGTACGAATGTTTATCCATGATTATTTCCGCAAAAACTTCAATGTCTGATTCTGATCACTACAAAGTATAAAATTAAATTGATGTTTTAAAAAACTAAAAACTTAAAGCTGCTGTATCAATCACATATTTAGAAGTTCCTACTTAATGTTTGTATGTATATAATGTAATGAATAATGTACGCAGGTATCTTTAGAAAAAAATATGAGGACATAAGAAACAACAATAATCAATATCGGATTTTACTTCACGGCATTATTTTGTCTGTGTGAGTAAGCAATGTCATTGTCTATTTCTCCATCCACTGAAAGACACGAAATTTGGTCCATTGGCATCCTGTAATAAAACAGAACGTTTTGATTTAACTATAATTTATTTATTAACAGAATTAGTTTTTGGATGAAATTTTGTAATCCTCATTCTATAAAAATAATTCGTATTTGGGACTTACAATTCCATTGTGTGGTAAATTTTATAATCGATGTCAACCAATTCATTTACTCTGTAAATTGAAAAAATATAAAGATAATGTGAAAATTCATACTAAATTTATTAAAATGTTTTCCTATACACCTCTTACTATTTTTACGCATACCTCACCGGTTCATTAGGTACCTAACTCTTCGCTTTGTAGCGAAGTGCCAACAACTGGAACATTAACCCTATAAATAAAAAAATATGAATAATTTTGCAATTTTACTCATTTGTTGAAATATAGTTGTTAGGTACTGAGTATACTTACGGAGTATTCTCTTTGTATTCAGATTTCTGGAGATGTCTTGCTCAAGAAATATTGAAACCATCCCAAGAAGTAACAATATTATATAATTAATTATAGTAAAAAAAACCTCGGGTCGTTCTAAGAAGCTTGTTTTGCCTGTAAATGTGTTTTTTTAGCTAAACTACTTTTATATCTTGGTAAATATTCACCATAGAAGTGTATTTTTTATATACCTACCTACTAATTGAAAGAACTTCGCGTGTTGTTGAAAATTACTTGTGTAAATAAACCAATTTTGGCCCAAAACATCAAGACTACAACTAAACGATTACAAAGTCTTAGTAATACAAATCGATACATCTCAAAAATCAGTCTATGTTGCTACCGATTTATTTTCTCCTCCCTTAGCGTGGCATTTTGACAACTGTCAAATCAGGTTTCTTAGAACTACTCCACTATCAGTAGGTTTACGATTTTAACTAACTTCATTTCTTCACGCAAGCGTTTAGCATTGTGCTTTTGCCAACCCCTTCTCTTCCTTTCTTGGTTGTGTTTGTTCCCCATTTAAAATAAAGTGAATAATCACAAAAATCGCGATAAACGCAACCAACCACCAAGCGACACAGCCTCCACGTCCGACGGCCGAAGCCTGACTAATGCGGACATGGGGGAAACGTGACGGCTCTGGCTAAAATGGACGAAACGCGTGCGAATTTAGGTATTTCCTTCATATTAGTAAAATAAAAACACATTTTCAAATCTAAAGTATAGAATATATAGAAGACGTGTAGTTTTGTTGTAAATCCAAAACTGATGATCTTCCGTGAAGTAATTACGCCGTACTAAGTGTTTATTTTGTTATGTAGAGGTATCTTTGGATGTGTTTTCTATCGAGGGAAGTACAAGTAATCGTGTTTCTAAAGTATGTGATAAATAGAGTGATTCCTTAAACATCTTACATATGAATTGCATAACTAAAGCTTCAGTAAAAACAAAGCAGCAGGCGATCAAACGAACGCATTTTTTTCGTAATTACGTATCGTTGCCTCGGCGCACTCTTAACGAATCACACTCATCGCGCAATGTTTATCCTAACGAAGAATCGAACCAAGGACCGATAGTTTCACCGACATAATATGTCACTAGCGACGGCGAATAGCGTCGCTAGCGACTGCCAAGGCGACATGACCGCTAGACGGGAGTGGTGACCTACCGAGGGTCAATGACTATCCATTATTTTAATTAGTGATTGTATTTGAAACGCCAGTAAAGGAGCGAGCAATGCTCGAGGCTTCCTTAAGGCGATGTAGCGGTAGCTAATAAGGTTGGATAGCACTAGCGGAAAAGAAGGGAACTATCGGTTGCTATGCTAACGTTTGTTATGTCATGTCATCCTAAAACGAAAAACTGTTTAACTACGTGTGCTAAATAAATCATCAATTTTTTTTTACGATAAGGAGAAGGCACACGAGCACTCAGGCCACCTGATGGTAAGTGGAATCTGAGACCCATAGAAAATTGAATTCTCAATATAATCTTAACACGTATTTATAGACAAGAAAAGTAATTACTTGAGTAAAAGTTATGTCAAAAGTCATAATAAAATCGTTTTTTAAGTCATTACTGTAAACCTAAGACCTCAAATGCGTTGCCAACCCTAAGGACTAAGATGGAATGCCTCTATGCTAGTAATTTCACCAGTTGCCTTATCCCCACACAGGAACATAACAATGCGAACACTGTTGCTCGGCGGTAGGTTAATGGATAAGATGGTGGTTATTTTAGCTATGTAGGGTCCTACCACACTTGAGAGTAACCCGGGCCGGGTTACCTGTGCGGGTTACATTCGTTCGTCAAAAAGTTTTTGGTCAAATGTTTCATTTCCCAAGTTTTCATTTGCCAACTCGCTTTGTTTTCTGTAACCGTAAATACTTCAGGATTTTATAAAAGCTAACCTAACGTAACCTATAGGGTTCTACACGATGGTACTAGAATAAATTCTGAAAAAATTATATCACATTGGTTTGGCAAATGAAAAATTTGGGAAATGATACATTTAGCCAAAAATATTTTGGCCAAATAGCAGGCTCCCATACGGCCCATCTCTACGCCGAACTAATCTGCAGACGGACATGGCGAAACTATAAATAAATAAATAAATCACAGGACAATGTCACAAAGATTGACCTAGTCCCAAACTAAGCTTAGGCTTCTACTATGGGTACTAGACAACGATAAACATACTTGTATAGAGAAATATATACTTAATTACATAGAAAACAACCAAGACTCAGGAACAAATACTCGTGCTCATCACACCGCCTCACGCCCTTACCGGGATTTGAACCCAGGGCCACTTGCTTCGAAGGCAGGGTCACTACCAACTAGGCTAGCATGTCGTCAAACCCTAAGGGTTAGGTTAGGTTAGGTTAGGCTACGGAATCCTTATGGTAGAATCCCAAGGGACCCCACTGTGGTTACTACGTACCTAAGGCCAAAGAGGGAACGGCGAGGGGTTTTAGTGGGTAGGACTCCTGCCCTCCTTTCCATTTGGGGAAGAGGGTGGGGGAGAGTCCCACATAACCACCACACTACTCGAATGTGGTGGTATGCACAATGCATTTCCCCTCGTAAAAAAAAAAAAAAAAAAAAGGCTACGGAATCCTAAGAACGCGTCAGTGGCACAGTGGTTAGAAGGTGCGCCTGCGCAACAGAGCCGGGTTCACTAGACCGTGGCATCAATGGACTATTGATTATTGTGTATGTCTGTCTGTACGTGCTTTGTTATTAAATTGTACCTCGTAATGTTAGTTCGGAATACATTTTTACTATAGCATGGTGAAGCCAAACGATCACACAAGCCACCAGCCCCCAATTTCACCATCTTGACAATGCCACGTGACAGGTGACAATTTGGTATACATTGCAAAGTTAGCACGCTGATACATCACTGGGTTTCATACAAAATGCGACATGTACATTAAAATGTCATCTGTCACATGTCATCGTCGGTATGGTGAAATATGGGGCTGATGGTAAATGGGATCTGTGACCTATAGACAACATTCTTAAGACTGTAGTCTTAAGATTACAATCTACATAGACATACATACAAAAAATCCCAGAGTGGGATAGGTAGAGCTACAGGAATACCAAAATACTCTAAAAAGACAGGAATTTTACTAATGTATTAGTGACAGGTTGCAAGCCCTCGCCTAACAGTACTACAAGCCCTTATTTTCTTAGTCGCCTCTTACGACATCCACGGGAAGACGAGTGACGCTATTCTAACCCGGCAACCATACGGATGACAGCACAGCACACTCAATCAAACATACACACATATAATCAAACCTAAATTTTTACCATCATTTACCTACGCTAATATAGAAATGCCCCTTAAACAAATTTGTCAATTTAATCACAAGGTGGCTATGCGAAAAATGTTTTTACTCCGTTCGGGAGTTTTTTGATGAAGAACGATCAGTATTGTAACATTGCATGCCTAATTAAGGTAGAACATACGCACATCCTGTTCCACGACGATCTGTATAACGACTATGTTCTGGCAATAAATGTCTTTGTCTTTGTCTTTGTCAGTTACTAACTAGCAATTTGCCTCAACGAAACTCTCTTCAGGATATTGGAGGGCCATTTCTCCCAACATCAATAGGTTGAGATAGATATATACGTGTCTGTTATTTTAGACTACTCTCCAACATATGACAAAATACATCAAATAGGAGACGGAGTTGGGTAGGTACAGTCGACGTCATAAATATGTTTACACTTTAGTGCCTTGTCACTTTCATTCTCTGAGACAATTAAATATATTATATTATATGAAGTGTAAAAATATTTATGACGTCGACTGTACATTGATCTATAATGGATGGCATACAATTATTAGTCCTATCGTTGTGTCGCATAAAGTCTTTTGTCCTAATAACGTATAGCATAGGCACACTTTGTTCTGCATATTTTAGATTGTCAGAAATTGTTGTTCGTAGTATCGTTTGTCCTAAATATTATTTGTCCTATCGTTTGATGTAGCTAAGATTCAACTATCGAATGATTGATGTGCATAATTGTGATATTCCTAATATTTACTGTGCTAAAATTGTTTTGACTACATGTATTTACAAAAATAACCTTGTTAACCTTGTTGGTTCTGGCGTTTCGCTTGCTCGTTAGGGTCACAGTTCTACCTAACTCTCCTCGCTTCGCTCGTCGTCGTACCTCTCTAACCGAAATCTGACCTGCCTGAAGGTAGAATACGTAACGATTCTGACTTCACGCCTACCATAGTTTAGTTTAGGTGCTGTAATTGTAGCCAATTTAATAATAGGCGAAATAATTCTTAGGACAATTCATGTTAGGAATATCATGCTTTAAATAATTAGATTTTAGAGTTATCAAAATTAGGACAAACTTGCTTTAGGACTTTAAATGAGTATGCGCAAAACATATTTGGACAAACGAGTGCCATTGAACAGTAAGCCAAACATTCTCGCCAAAACAATTTAGGACAAAAAAAAATGCGATACGACTGGCATCCAGGTACAATTCCTTGTAAGATAAATAAATATATAATAATAATAATAATATCATTGGACAATGTCACACAAATTGACTTAGTCCCAAACTAAGCTCTAGGCTTGTACTGTGGGTACTAGACAACGATAAACATACTTAAATAGAGAAATACATACTTGAATACATAGAAAACATCCAAGACTGGGGAACAAACAAATATTAGCGCTCATCACACAAATATCTGCCCTTACCGGGATTTGCCCTTACCGCTGGCTTCGGAGGCAGGGTCACTCCCAACTAGGCCAACGTGTCGTCAAGCTACACTATACACTAGATAATCTATCTAATCTATCTAATCTATCTAATATTATAAATGTGAAAGCAACTCTTTATGTCGGTCTGTCTATCGGTCTGTCCTACCTAACCTATTGATTTGCCAACCCGCTTTTTTTCTGTAACTACAAATTTAATGTTTTGAGGATTTTTATACTTCTACACGATGGTGCTGAAATATATCCAGAATTACTTACAGTTTCGGAAAAATACGCGGGTTGTGTAATGAATCATTTGTAAAACGTTTGTAATGAAATGATAGGTTTCCGTTTGTCTGTCTGTCTCGGGGAAAGGACATGGAAAACTTTTCATTTCGAAAAGTTGGACGATTACTAAAGGAATAGCGATAAAGGACTTCTTCGCGGAGGGAGAGACGCGGGAAACAGCTATTTATACACATATAAAAAATATCTAACTTTAAAAACTGCAAGTTAATTTCGATTCAAAAAGTACTTAATTACTGCTTAGAGCTTTAACTTAATACTTGATGTGCCAAAAAAATGCAAATAGCAACAGTAGAAACTAGAAAAACTGAAACAAAATCCTGACCTAACCTACATTGTGTTATAAACCGATTATATTTTTACAATATTATTAAAGTACTTACAAGACAAACACTTATGAAGCACAAAAACCACCGCTTAAATCACAACACAAAACACACCATTACGAGTTTGAGGTTAGAAATTTTGGCGCGAACTCTCGAGAAACCGACGTGCGCTCTCCACGGGCACTCGGACGTTACTGAATTGAAAAGTGTCTAGCCGGCGAAGTTGCAAAAAACATTGTCAACGGAATATGTTCTCTATAGAGGAAAGCTGTTGCTAATGGACATGAAGGGCTGTGTTGCTATAAGAATTGTTTCTAAACCCCCGACCAAAAAATAAAGGTGGCATTTGTGTAACTTTTATATTTATAGAAACGCCTTTCAAGCTTTCAACAAACACATCACATGAATTTTCAGTTGATCGAAACGCATTTCTCGCCAAATGAGTACTTTTTAGGGTTCCGTAGTCAAACTAGGAACCCTTATAGTTTCGCCATGTCCGTCCGTCCGTCCGCAGCCTAGCGCAAAGACTATTAGTACTAGAAAGCTGCAATTTGCCATGAATATGCATATTAGTTACGTTAACAAAGTGGTACAATATAAAGTAAAAAAATGTTTTTTTTTACGGTACCTCCCCTACACGTAATGTGGGGATGCATTTTTTTTTCTCGTCTACCCTATAGTGTGTGGTATCGTTGGATAGATCTTTCAAAAATATTATGGGTTTGTGAAAACAGTTTTTCGATTAAGTAATCCGTTTATGAAATATTAAGCTTTAAAGCGCTAATTTTTGTTAGACTCAAGTGTACCCCCCCCCCCTGCAGCCAAAACTACAAATACTAAAAATCTGAAAAAAAAGGAACTGAAAGAGCATATAACAAATTTTAAAGGAAAACTATCACGACTAAGTAGACATTGGTTCTTGAGATACAGGCGATTAAAGTGTTTATACCTACTAAAATCGTCTAAGACGGCACCAATAAAATTGTCTTTAAATAGAAAATTAGTTATTACTTGTTAATTTTTATGTTTGTAGTACTTAACGGCTTCGGAACCCTACACTGAGCATGGTTCGATATGCTCTTGCCCGGTTTATTTGGAAGTTTACGTCAAAGCTAACCTAACTTACGTAATTAATTAAGACATCCTAAAAATATCATGGTTTTAGCAGAAAATTGCGTTCGATGAAATAAAATTCGATAAAAAGATGGGTTATCGTGTGTCTGTGAATCTGTGTGTCTGTTTGTTGAAAGATATCTCCCAAAAGGTGGAAAGATTTGGACGCGGTTTTATATAAAATAAAGTTTGTTTAATAGGGATGGTTCTTAGCTACGTTTCATCAAAATCATTTGATCTGTTTAAGAGATATCAGATATTAAAGAAGGGGTCGCATTCATATTGATAATTTTATCCGCGTATAAGTCGTTTATCGCTATTCCCTCTGGAACCATCCAATTTTTCGGGATAAAAAATACCAAGGAAGGACTCCTTGAGACTCAAAATATCTCCATACCAAATTTCATCTAAATCGGGTCAGCAGTTTATCCGTGAAAGCGTAAGAAACAGACAGACAGACAGAGTTACATTCACATTTTAATTATTCACTTTATTTAAATTGTTTATTGACAATTGACAAGACAGATTGTAAGCTTTATTAAGTTAAATAAGATCGTGTTTTGAAGTTCGTTTAAACAGTATGTCTAGACATGGGCGGATTTATTTCGTTGTCTAGACGATATCGATAATTCTTAGAAAGTAAATGTTTTTGCAAAGTATCTTAATGTAAGGATCTTCCCAATTAGTTGTTTCTATGTTATAAATTTCTTATTAATAATATTAATATTTTTTTTGAAGTGATTCAATTGAAAATAAACTTGTTTTTTCTTTACGTTTTTTGCAGAGTCAAATTCTCCTTATATTTTAATATGAAATGAAAGCACATGAGTTCTTGAATGACCTTCTGTTATGTGATTTTATGTCAACAGTTATTTTTAGTGGTTTGCCGGGTCCATCCGTGTAGCTACCATTTTATCCTTTAACCTACCGCCACACAGCAGTGTTTGCATTATTGTGTTTCGCTGTGGGGATACGATAATCAGCAGTGATCGGAATAGGTAGTGCAATGTCGCGAGACTTCGGTGTGTAAGTTTAGTATGGATATAGGTAACCCCGGGATTACATTTGCTAAGTGTTAAAGTTTGTGTTTAATTCAGAAATGTTATTAAAATATGATTTTAACGATTATTTTGCTAGCATAGAATATCGCATTGACGAAATATGTAGACACTTGCAATGACAAAAGTAAAAAAGTATTTATAATAACATTATTTTTTTAGATATTTCGCATGTTCCCATTTAACTTCAAAAGGTCATGTCAAGAAAATATTCTGTGATAATACGAGTCCCGGAATCTGGGGTCTTATCCATATTAAGTATAATGTTTAAGGTCATTCACCCGAAATTACTAGCATAGGGGCATTCCATCTTAGTCCTCAGGGTTGGCAACGCATTTGAGGTCTTAGGATGATAGTCTTGAGAATTCAAATGTCTATGGGTCTCAGATTCCACTTACCATCAGGTGGCCTGAGTGCTCGGGTGCCTTCTCCTTAACATAAAAAAAAAAAAAAAAAAAAAAAAAAAAAAATTGCACTACCTATTCCGATCACTGATAATCAGCGAAATCACTAGCGTAGAGGAGTGTGATATGTCACCAGGGTTTGATATTAGCCCACTTTACCATCAGATGGCCTGTACGCTCCCCTGATTTGTCCATGTCAAAAAATGTTGGTTATAAACTATGTACAGTCAAAGTCATAATTATGCAGTTCTAGTGGTGCAGGGTCCGTCCATTGCAGTCTTGAGATGGTAGCCTTGAGAATTCAAACCATCAACACTATAAAAAAAGGTTTTGTTATTATTGTAATAAGAATAACCCTTCATCTGACGCAGTCGGTTAAAAATAAATGAGCGACGTTAATAAATTCTTGTAAATCTCGAGTGTTAAGCATAGTTTTCCTTGTTGATTCGTTCCACTCTGTTGATCCTAGTTCAGTGGGTAATATCGATCCCACCCTGCCCTGCCACAACGACAGAGTTGTTGAACTTGTAAAGAGCATAAATACAGCCGTCAAATATAATGTAGACTTTATTCTCAGTGACATAGAAGCGTGTAGATATTTTTGACGTCTTAGGAATTATTTTTTTGCTTGTGTAAGGCATTCCGGCCAATGGTAAGTGGAATCAAGACTGTAATTCTAAGACCTCAAATGCGTTGTCAACCCTGACGAAGATGGAATGCCTCTACGCTAGTAATTTCACCGGTTGTCTTATCCCCACACCGGAACACAATGCGCCTGGTTGGCGGTAGATTAATGGATAAGATGGTGGTAGCGACCCGGACGGACCCTGCACTGGGTCCTACCACCACTAGAACTGTATAGTTATGAGTTTAACTGTACATACCTAGTTTACAACGATCACATTTTTCATTTGTTAGTTCTTTACCTCAAAAGCATAAATTCTTTGTAGCGATTCACCGAATCGCATTTCACCTCGAATTAACAAAAATTCAATAGAATCTTTTAATAAAGCAATTTTTCGCGTGGCTTTTTACATTAGAATAATTATTTTGTAGCATTTCATTTTTCGTGTAGTATAGTACCCTAGACGCATTTCGTCGCGATCGATGTTTGTTTGGAACTCTGTTTAATTTGACGCGTTAATTGAAGTACGCACTAAATTTCTGTATCATTTTTTTTAATAGCGTGTTTTGTACCTGTAGTCTCATGTCTTAAATGCTATCAAATTCATTGAAATATTATCATCATCGTGTTGTTACCGCGACGCGAGCGTGTCCTGCAGCGGGACCGTCGCGCCGCGCTGTAATAAGCGCGCGAAGACTTTGACTAAATAAAACAATTAGATTTTATGATCGAGGTAATTATAGTAGATTGGCGAACTATGATATTAAGCGATCGCAGCGATATGCTATTACAAAATATGCGATTGAGGTATACTGTGATTGAAAATATTTGCTAATAATAAAATTGACGATCGAAACCAAATGAAACAGTAAAATAAGCGATCGAGGTAAAATGCGACTAAAGCTATTAGCGAACAAAAAAAAATACGACGTTGACACAAAGCGAAAATAAAATACACGATCGAGGTGAAATGCGAATCGGTGAATCGCTACAAGAAATTTATGCTTTTGAGGTAAAGGACTAACAAATGACATTTTTCATGACACGGAGAAACCTGGGGAGCGTGCAGGCCACCTGCTGGTAAAGGCTCTGCAAATGCGTTGCCAACCCTGAGGACTAAGATGGAATGCCTCTACGCTAGTCATGATATTGTTTTAATGGTATACCATTAAAACAACCAATACCTTATGATACCCGACAAGAAAGGAGTTTTATAAGTTTTACGTGTGTATCAGTGAATTTGTGTATGTGTGTGCATGGGTTTGTAGATCTGTATATCTATGTGTGTCTCTATTCCATCGTAGCTTGCAAACGGATGGACAACGACATGAACCAGCGTCACTGAATTTAACGATATTCAGAGGCATAAAGCTGAGCGGTGACCGTTTCGGCCATAAATAAAAATGTATTTAGGTTAAGAAAAAATATGCGATTGTTTTTTTATGTGCCATATAAATTATTTTTCACTTTTCATGAATGCGTCCGAACCCCCGGACCGTTAAATTTACAAAAAAAATTGTCAATAAAATTATAAAAAAAAACTTGCTTTTCATAAATGACGTGGTCCATTCATGTCCATTCAATGGAAGTATTCAGTTTGTTCAATAGTAGTTTAGATTTTTAGATAACTTTGTTGAAGTGAATAAGGGTTTTAGTGGTGGGAGGACCCTGTGCAGGGTCCGTCCGGATCGCTACCACCATCTTATCCATTAACCACCCGCCAAGCAACAGTGTTCGCATTGTTGTGTTCCGGCGTGGGGATAAGACAACCGGTGAAATTGCTAGCATAGAGGCATTCTATCTTAGTCCTCAGGGTTGGCGACGCATTTGAGATCTTAGGATTATAGTCTTGAGAATTCAAATGTCTATGGGTCTCAGATTCCACTTACCATCAGGTGGCCTGAGTACTCGTGTGCCTTCTCCTTAACATAAAAAAAAAAAAAAAAAAAAAAGGTAACATTTGCATGCCAATTTTTTTTTTTGTATATTTATGGTTAAACATGGCATGTGAACCTTCCATAAACTGAAACACCCTTTTGTTGTACCATGTTATGATTATCTATATTAATTCTAATAAGAATCCTTTTGGATTGTTTTTTTTTAATAAATGCTCTTTTATGAAGAAAAACCCACGCCACAAGAGTGAGAAAACACGCTGACGCAGCGTAAATGCCGTGACGTGGTTAACTTGCCGTGGACGGCATGCTACGTTAAAAACGTCACTGCGTATGCGCACCTTCAGCGTGTTATGAGCACCGAAGGGGTGTGTAATTTTTTCAAATCAGTGGGGTTAAACAAATTGCATTCGACAATCGTTAGCGATTATGTTTCTATAGACAAATGTAATTGACGTAAGCCACCGAGATAGTACCACGTGATTATTATTTATTATTTATTTATTGCACAATACACAAAGTAGGTACAAATGGTGGACTTAATGCCTTAAGGCATTCTCTACCAGTCAACCAATGGGCCAAACAGAAACAAAATAAGGTTGGTGCTGAGAAGGATACAATCAAAATCAAAAAATATCACAAATACACTAATAATAAATACGAAAACAAATACTCTGAAACGAGGTAATAAAGAAAAAGTAAATAAATAAATAGTACATAATAAAATGAATAAATATCACGGGACACTCTCACACAAATTGACCTAGTCCCAAACTAAACTCAAGGCTTGTACTATGTGTACTAGACAACGATTAACATACTTATATAGAGAAATACATACTTAAATACATAGAAAACAGTGCTCATCACACAAATACACATGCAATAATACATATGCATAAAATAAAATACATACATAAATAAGAGTAATACAAACATAAAACCTCATTCATTCATTCATTCGTCTCTGGAATGCGCTACCATTTGAAATACGACAAGCGTCCAGCAAGTTTGTATTTAAACGTAAGCTTCGCCAACATCTCCTCAAGCAAGAACTTGTAAGTGTCATCATCTTCATCACACACTGTTTTCATCGCATGTATTTAAGTATTGTTTATGTATTATATTAACTTATATATTATATGTTTTAAATGTTAAGTAGCTATTTAGATTTAATTTAGTTTTTAACACTGTTCATTTCTCTAATTGCACCGGTTTTTTTTTTCTCTGTTGAACACGTGGTTGACTGGTAGAGAATGCCTTTAGGCATTAAGTCCGCCATTTGTACTTTTTACATTTATTTGTATTGTGCAAAGAAGATTAAATAAATAAATAAAACCTCGGTAATCCTATCTCGGTTTGTCTATCGAAACATAATCGCTAACGATTGTCAAATGCAACTTGTCTAGCCCACGGATCAGTCAGAAACATGTTTTACCCTCTGCGACTGACGTGACGTCTATCAGACACCGCCAAAAAAAATATCGCCTTATAGCGTGAAATAGGTCTGTATCGCTCAGTAACTTCTTCTAAAGACTAGGGGCATTATAAACTAACCTAATAGCCCATATACATGTTAATTAAAACTTCCGCATGAAAATGGAATAATCATGCTATACACTTAAACAATACTTATCATTGACCCATTAGTATTTTTTCTATGTTTATCAAACATGACGTCTGACAGACTCCACCTCAGTAGAATGTTTCTGAAAAAGTCATCTCAGTTGCAGAGGGTTTATTTCGATCCTTGAGAGTAAAAAACATCTAATCTTTATTTATTTTTGCAGTTTTTTGATTGGTGTCTTGAGACTGCAAATGTGGTTCGGATCCCACGTACCATCAGGTGGCCTGTGCGCTCATGTGCCTTCTACATGTCATAAAAAAAGACATTTAAATTACAGTTATGTATATACAAATACCGCGGACATTACTGAAACAACTTCCTCAGTTTGTTTGTATAATAGAGGCATTATTTCTAAGTCTTCAGGGTTAACAAAACATTTGGAGTCTTCGGTTTGCCGTCTTAAGATTTTTGACTTGAGAATTCAAATGTCTATCGGCCCCAGATCCCATACTTTCGCCTTCTCATTGCCTTTTTTTAATAATAGTCTAAAACACTGCAAATTAATGAAGTATTTTTACAGAAAAATCAAGAGCGTGGTTATCCACATTCTAACTAAATGCAAGATCAAAGAAACAGCCCAGTTTACGTATAAAACTGTATTAACACTGACCCGAACTATTTGCTTCCTGTGCAACCTAAGTACTATAACAGAACGAAAATCTGTGCTAAAGCAGTCAATGACCTTACCGTGTACGTACACGGTTTGTCTGTGTGCGAATGTCGCTTGTGTGCGTGCCAGACGTTGTGCCGGTGTGTGAGTGCAGACGTGTACCGATCGGGGAAAGGTGTCTTTGTGTGCTTATAGAGGAGGTTGTTTTTTTGGTAATTTATTACGCGATGATAACGCTTGTAATAGTAGATTTTTTTTTTCGGTAGGCCCAATTATATAGATTGCGTTTTGCTTACCCTTATGTCCGGGTATCTAGGATTGTATAACACATGTTAAATTGAATCGATCTATCTAATCTATCTTTGATTTAAACTATAAATCCTTATACAATAAATAAAAAATAAAATTTTTTTTTTTTTAACAGTAGTATACACAGTAGCAGTGTAGTAGCACTCAAGTGTGCCAGGTTTAAATTACCTGACTTTAATTATTTCTAAAATTAACTGAGTTGGTTACTCACCGACACTGCGTGCTTTTGCTTCGTTGTATGAATCTGTAACAAATAAAAATACAACTTTAATCTCAACAACACATACGTTATTAATATTAAAGTACGTTTCAGTTTTAACACATCTATTTTCAGCCGGTTTTCTCAGTTTAATTAACCATTGGGAAATTCAGATTATGGACATGAGTTTATCCAATTGGTATAATTCACTTAATACATAATTAAATTTTATTTATTATCTTTTGCCAGCAAAACTTTCAGGAAGCGAATATAATACATTGTGGCACGCACATGAAATGACTCTTTTTTTAAAGAAATTATACAAATTCTTTCTAGTTACATAACATCAGTTAGTGCAACTTATTGAGCTAATGAAAAATAAACCAAATCTAATAAGAAAATTACAAAAAATCTAATGTGTGGTGCAAAAATATTCCACTTACGAAATTCCCCATACCTATCTAATAGGTGAAAAACGGGATCCTATAATTTCATAACCAACGTTTCACAAATGATTCATTTCACAAACATAATTTAACAACCCGCGTTTTTTTCCGAAACTGTAAATAATTCTGAATTTATTTCAGGACTATCGTGTTGAACCCTATAGGTTAGGTTAGGTTAGTTTTATAAAAATCCTGATATATTTGTAGTTACAGAAAAAAAAGCGGGTTCGCAAATGAATAGGTTGCGAAACGATGCATTTGTCAAAGATTTGTCGGCGAAAAGGCAGAGAACTGTAAAAAACACTGTTCATGTCATTCACACTGACTATTAATGTAACTTTAAATCTCAGACATAAGTTAAACCCCCTGTATCTGTCTTGAACGTAATCTCCTTTGTGTGCACTGTCTGGCTGTCTATGTGTGTGTGTATTCAGGATTCGGGAAAGTTGGGAGACTGGTTGGGTACCTCGTGTATTGTTCGCGAAACCACTATAAGTTGAAACCTGGATGCATAGCAACTGTTTAGGGTTAAAGATCATGGTACATTGGTTTTAAAATTTAAAAGGAAACCAGTTTAAAATGAGCTATAGTTTTCGATGGTGTATTTGAGTTGAGGGATCTTATTAAAATGGATGTGATGTCGCGTTGAAAAATAAGAAATTAAAGGAAATTTTAATCGTTTCAAAATATAATTTTGTCACTGCAAAAAGGAGAACAAGAAATGTTTTTTTTTTTATTATAGGTAAGTTTTTACTAAATGGCACAAAGAAGGTAATCTTACATTGACAATCTGAAGGTTGCAAATGAGTTGCCAACCGAAAAAAACGGCAAAAAACACGTTTGTTGTATGGGAGCCTTAAATATTCATTTTATTCTATTTGTTGTTATAGAAACAGAAATACATCAGGACTTGTTTGTCGCGCGGATCTCCTTTTCTATTTAGTCTGTAACGATAGAGACGCACTGAGCGACAAGCGACATAATACAACTTGTGCTACCAGTGCAGCTGTAAAAGTTTCAACTGTCTATCTATCACTGTTCATGAGACACAGCCTGGTGACAGACAGACAGACGGACAGTGGAGTCTTATCTTATCCCGCCAAGCAACAGTGTTCGCATTGCTGTGTTCCGGTGTAAGGATAAGACAACCGGTAAAATTACTAGCATAGAGGCATTCCATCCTGGTCCTCAGGGTTGGCAACGCATTTGGCGTCTTAGGATTATAGTCTTGAGAATTCAAATGTCTATGGGTCTCAGATTCCACTTACCATCAGGTGGCCTGAGCGCTCGTGTGCCTTCTCCTTATCATAAAATAATAAAATAAATTAAATAAATTAAATATAATACATTACAGATGGGCCCTTTCGAACACTTCGACCCTTTAGGATCTTTTGTCCAATTGCCCCTCTTACACACGTAACTTTTACTTTAACTGTCACTAATACACTGGTAACTTCGCCTGAATGTGCAAAATGTGGTTACAGATTTATAGGTAACCAAGTCTTTTTAGATTTGTTTTTGGTATTTGGTATTTTTTTTTGGTATTTCTGTAGCTCTGCCTACCCCACTCTAGAAATGAAGGTGTGATTTAGATGCATTCCATCTGTAGTCCTCAGGGTTGGCAAAGTATTTGTAGTCTTATGATTGTAGTTTTCAGGATGAAAATGTCTATGGGTCTCAGAGACCTTCACTTACCACCAGCCCCCTATTTCACCATCTTGACAGGTGACAATTCAGTATACATTGCAAAGTTAACACGCTGATACATCACTAGGTTTCATATAAGCTGCGCTATGTACACTGAAATGTCATTTGTCACCTGTCAGTGTTAGTGCCTTATCTATGCCATAATAAAAAAACAGTTCCGTGATTGAATACCCTATTTGGGACCCTCAGAAATATCAATTTTTGGAGAAACTTCATCTTTTTAGGGTTTAGCTTGCGAAGGGAGTCTGACGGGACCCTGTTACTAAGCTTACGCTGTCTGTCCGTCCGTCCTAGCTCCAAAGAGTTGTATCTTGTGAACCTTATGAGACAGCGGATTGATTTTCCAGGGGGATGATTCTCTCAACACAGCGCTGCGTCGATCTTAAAGGTGAAGTTTTATCCGGCAAGTTTAAAAAGTCCCGTCGGAGCGTACAAAACACATTTTAGCGCGTGCCTTCTCAATTAGGCAGCTTTATACGACACTGAGCCCGACTAACATGCCTGCTGCCTAATTGAGAAGGCACGCGCTAAAATGTGTATTTTACGCTCCGACGGGACTTCTTAAACTTGCCGGATAAAACTTCACCTTTGAGATCGACGCAGTGCTGTGTTGAGAGAATCACCCCCCTGGATGTGTTATTACGTCAGATTTACTAACGAATAAATAGAAATAAATAAAGGGGTCCATATATAAGAAACGTCTTTTTTCAACGTATTTTTATTTAGGTTATCGTAAAAACTGTAAAACATACAAGCGTCAATTTACCTTGTCACTTTCATTCACTGAGACAATTTCACATATAATAAATATCTCAGTGAATGAAAGTGACAAGGTACTAAAGTGTTAACATATTTACGACGTCGACTAGTTTTATCTTTTTTCTTATTCTGTGCACCCACTAAATAATGCACATTTCTGATTGGTTATTTGGTCGACTGGTAAACAATGCCATTAGGCATTAAGTCCGCCATTTGGTTAAATAAATAAACCCTAAAGAAAACACCTGTAACACCTGTAATACACATTGTGGAAAAGCAGTAAAGAAGTCGCACTGTTACGATTCAAATTGAAATCTAATAATACCTACTGTGCAGCGACACGGAACCCTCAGTGCGCGAGTCCGACTCGCCCTTAACCTGTTTTTAGACATGCGACAGCAACGACCACCCAAAATGGCGTAAACTAATAATAATTCAAACGCGCTGTAAATGCTTCCACACTAGACATGTGCGCCGACGGTCAAAAGACCGGCGGCGGCGTCTGGTTAAAAAAAAATCGGCGGCGGCGGCGTCATCGGCGTGAAATCGGCGTGAGGTATAAAGTTTAAAAAAAAGGGCAGGAATAAGGGAAATATACGAGGGGTGAATTGGAAAATTCGCGGCCTAAGTATGAAATCAAATCAAAAGGTTTTTTTATATTACGTAGTCCCCGTCGAGGTCTTTGCACTTGTTCCATCTGGATTCCAAAGCCAATACACCACTTTTAAAGAAACTTTCCTCTAGGTCTTCAAAATAGGTGTCCACTTCAGCTTGGACCTCGTCGTTGGCCGAAAATTTCTTACCGCCCATGTGTTTTTTTAAGTTTGGAAATAGGTGGAAGTCCGACGGTGCCAAATCGGGCGAATAAGGCGGGTGGGGCAATAATTCAAACCCTGAGTTGTGAATTTCTGCCATCGATTTAAGTGACGTGTGCACACGTGCGTTGTCCTGGTGAAAGAGAACTTTTTTTGTCAACAATCCAGGTCTTTTTACTTTCAGTTCCTCTCGTAATCGCCGTAAAAGTTCGCAATAATAGTCGAGTTTATAGTGGTACCTTTCTGGAGATAGTCAACCATGATTACTCCCTTTGCATCGCAGAAGACTGATGCCATGACTTTATTCGCCGACAAAATGGCCTTTGCCTTTTTGGGAGGCGGAGATCCAGCACGAACCCACTGCTTCGATTGCTGTTTAGTCTCGGGCGTGTAGTGGTGGACCCATGTCTCATCCATAGTAACATATCTGTCCAAAAAGTCTTAAGGGTCAGCTTCATACAGGTCTAGACAGTGGCGTGAAATTGTTAGTCGAGTGATTTTTTGTTCCACTGAAAGGAGCTTTGGACACCTTCGAAAAACCTAATTCGTTGACTATAATGTTTTGGGTGCTAGCTGACATCGTGGGCATCTCCTATGAAAGATCATAGGAGATGTCCACGATGTCAGTTATTTCTCTTACTTTTAACCGTCGGTCTTTCATTATCATGTCGCATATAATTGCCACATTATGTGGATTGGTCGCAGTGGTTGGCCTTCCGGGACGAGGGTCATCTGCGATACTAACTCGTCCCCGTTTAAATTCAGCTGCCCACTTTTTTACCATCGTATATGATGGACAGGATTGCCCCAATGTACACTGCATATCTTCATAAATTTGTTTTGGAGTCAATCCTTTTTTATGAAGATATTTAATTACGGCACGCTGCTCCATATCGTCCATTATGAAAAATCTGTTTATACGTACTTTTAAATCAGACGTAAAATTTATATCAAATATTGTCTTCCTATTAAAATTTCGCGGGATGAAACTGAGTAATGATAGTTCAAAATGGCGGCAGTTTTTTTTTTTGTAATGGTCGGGCCGCAAACTTTCTATCAGCACTCGTAAGATAAGTTTAAAAAATGCATTGCCGGTAGCCATCGGTAGTTCGCATAGGTAGCATTATCTTACTGATCGCTCATCCACGGTTAAAAAAAATTGAATTGATAACAATAATTTAAAATCACGTTAGAAAATACTTCATCGTTAAAAATAAAAACTTCATATGGGGAATAAACAATCTGTTGAGGAAGATTGGAGAATATTTCACGCCGATTTTACGCCGACGGTTGAACCGGCGGCGGCGGCGTGAGGCAAATCATCGGCGGCGGCGGCGCGGCGGCGCGGCGCACATGTCTATTCCACACAATGACACGCAGACCGACACAAGGACACGCTACAATTGTCACGGGGTGTAAATTACAATTGTCGCTCGACTGGGGTAAGCCCGCCCTCTACAATAAAGCTTTCTATTGGACAATGCCCTTTCAAAACTGACCAATAGGGAAGCGATGATGAAGAAAGTTACCGTCATCCCTAACGATCGATAAAAGTTATAATGTATAGCCGAGGTTCTTAATCTATTTTCGACCCCTGGCAAAAAGGGTGTTACATATTCAACGTGTATCTGTGTGTTTGTGGCGTCGTAGCTCCCAAACGTATAGATTGATTTGGATACGGGTTTTTTAAAAGAAAGCTTGTTTAAATCGACGACACGGCCTAGCTGGTAGTGACCCTGCCTTCGAAGCTAGTCCTGGGTTCAAACCCGGTACGGGCAGATATTAGTGTGATGAGCACGAGTTCCTGAGTCTTGGATGTTTCTGGATGTCTAGTACCCATAGTACAAGCCTAGAGCTTAGTTTAGGACTAGGTCAATTTGTGTGACAGTGTCCTGTGATAATTATTTAAATCGGTTTAGCCGTCTAAGAGATATCATGTGTGAAAGAAGAGGTCACCGTAATATCGCTGGTTTTTATCTGTTGCATTGTTATGATCGTTTTATTGTTAGGAGGCACCGCAAGATTAAAAAAAAAACTTTAATCATGACATTAATGTACTCAGGCACTCAGGCCAGGTTTGTAACAATGATAACAATTCAAAATTATTAATTAATAAACTAAATAAGAGTCACTAAGTGAACAAACAAACGGAATGTTTAGTGGTGGTAGGACCCTGTGCAGGGTCCGTCCGGATCGCTACCACCATCTTATCCATTAACCACCCGCCAAGCAACAGTGTTCGCATTGTTGTGTTCCGGTGTGGGGATAAGACAACCGGTGAAATTACTAGCATAGAGGCATTCCATCTTTATCCTCAGGGTTGGCAACGCATTTGAGATCTTAGGATTATAGTCTTGAGAATTCAAATGTCTATGGGTCTCAGATTCCACTTACCATCAGGTGGCCTGAGTGCTCGGGTGCCTTCTCTTTAACATAAAAAAAGAAAAAAAAAAAAAAAAAAAAAAAACTTACTGAGCTACTTAAAGAACAACTATAAAAAGAACCCTCCTTCTAGCAGGTCCGCCCGCGGCATGGTCCCTATGACACTGGCTGCATTACCTCTGGATAGCTAGCCTTTGAGAGAGGTAAGCACCAGCTCTGGGATCTCCGGAGGCGTCTATGAGCCAGGATGAACCTTAATGAAGCTTTTCATATCATATCACATTTATTTAATCTTTATTGCACAAAAACAAGTACAAATGGCGGACCTAATGCCTAATGGCATTCTCTATCAGTCTACCAAATAACCAATGAAAAATTTACATTATTATCATACTACTATTGTGTTGCAGTATATTATCTAATAAATGTTATGAGGTTTAGGCACTCGTCCCACCGCCGACGACGAGCGAGGAGCGAGTAAAGCTAGAAATTAGATACGAGTTGGCGAGCAGCGAGAAGCGAGTGTAGAGAGAGTTCTCGCCCGCAGTGAGAACAACCAGCGAGTGGAGAGAGTTCTCGTCGGCAGTGGAAACAGCCAGCGATCAACTATTAATATGTGTCTCTTTTATTGACACGGGATTTATATATTTTGTTCGTTTCTTATCGCTTCCTCGTCGGCGGTGGGACAAGTGCCATAGCTTTAAGTTTCAAAATGGCACTGTTTTAATTGCGTTTAGTTTGGTTCGCGGACCACCCTGTAGGTCCAACCACCGGTTGAGAACCATTGGTTAGGGTGTCCATAGCGAAGGGAGAAAAAGGACGCATGTGTCGTGCCTCGTTTTTAGGGTTCCGTAGTCAAACTAGGAACCCTTATAGTTTCGCCATGTCTGTGCGCTGCCTAGCTCAGAGACTCTTAGTACTAGAAAGCTGTAATTTGGCATGAATATGCATATTAGTCACGCCAACAAAGTGGTACAATAAAATGTAAAAAAATATTTGTTTTTAGGGTACCTCCCCTACACGTAACGTGGGGATTTATTTTTTTTCTCATCTACCCTATAGTGTGGGGTGTCGTTGGATAGGTCTTTCAAAAATATATTGCAGGTTTGTAAAAACAGTTTTTCGATGAAGTAATCCGTTTATGAAATATTAAGCGCTAATTTTTGTTGGACCCAAGTGTCCCCCCCCCTACAGCCAAAACTACTAAAAATCAGAAAAAAATCTTAAATGAAAGAGCATCTTATAACGAATTTTAAAGAAAAACTATCACAACTAAGTACACAACATTGGTTCTTGAGATACAGGCGATTAAAGTGTTTATCTACTAGAATCATCTAAGGCGACACCAGAATACTTAATAGAAAATTATTTATTACTTGTTGATTTTTATGTTTGTTGTTAGTTCTTATCGGCTTCGGAACCCTACACTGAGCATGGTCCGACATGCTCTTGCCCGGTTTATTCTAGTTGAGTTCGTCTTCGTTCGACGAACGTATGAATGGTGAAGTCATAGAGTTCCAACATTGGGAATGACGAATTGCTTCGCCGACAAAACCTGCGACTAAATGAAAACGCACGCATTAAAATGTTATTTATTCATTTTGACAGGCAACTTAAACTCGTCGGTTAACGAATCGAAATTTCACACCGGTGGTTTGAGAGACGAAAACAGCTGGACAAAGATATATTTAAACTCTCTTAATAATTAAAATTCTAAATCGCAAAGGTACAAACTGTTCAAAGAATTAATAATGTGGATGGCAAATCGGTCTGGTCAAGGCTTTAAGTGAATCATGCGCAGGGAACCGGTCCGGCCGCTACCGGAGTTACGCGGCGCGTGCGCATTGCTTGACGACACGGCATAAGCCATTTGGGCGGTTTTCAAAATGCGAATGTTGCTTGGCGGGTGGTTAATGGATACGATGGTGGTAGCGATCCGGACGGACCCTGCACAGGGTCCTACCACCACTAAATGGTTTAGAATAGAGCAGCTGATGGAGTAAATAAACATGCGACATCATTTTTAGGACATGGGAAATAATTAAGACGAAAACGAACTTACCCAACAAAATACCATGTCGTCTGATTACGCTCTACATCAGGGCCTCTATTCAGGAGCGTTAAAACGATATCGTGTTTGACACGTTTAAGAATCGTTTATGTCACAGACTCACAGTCGCCATTATTGTAAATGACATAAGAGTTATCAAAACGTTGACAATACGGAAACAGGTCAAAAACGATATCGTTATAACGCAGTTGAATAGAGGCCTTGCACCACTAATTCTTCTCGGATAAACGTGACGCCTTTGACGTGTTAACATATCGTTTCCTAATTTAGGGCCCGTACTGTTCATGTCGTTGACATAAAAATGACGTCATGCAGCGCGCTAAACTATAGTTCTAATTAGTAGTTTTGCTGAGACCGTATTTCCAGGATATGTTAATGAAGTTGGCTACGTTAAGTTAGAGTTGTGACTACCAAGATAAATTAACTCATGCGGCGAGATGTGGCTTTGGATGAAATGAAAATTATCCGTAATGATTCGATCGTTGAATGGCGTTTTCATAAAATAATAGGTTCTAACTTTTTTATGAATTGAAACGGATTTTCGCAGCGAGATAGAGTTTGACTATACTACTATAATAATACATTTATGACTTGAAGTTCGAAAAGATTGAGTATTGTTCAGAAGGTGTGACTTGTTAGCAAAGAAAACACACAAACATGATTTAAAAGTCCTTTGATTCAATGGAAACCAACTGTTTATTCACAGCGATTTTCTAACACAATTTGACCTTATATCAATGATGTTAAAATATAATTTTATCTGCAGGCCAAATCTGTGCGAATTACACAGAATTAATAGGGTGTTTAATATTAACAGTTTTATTTAGAAACGCTTAGATAGCCTAACCATATTAAAGCGAGCTTTTGTCTGTCTGTAACTATTGTGTTTAGTGGTAGTAGGACGTTAACACCATCTTATCCTTTAACCTAACGCCAAGGAGCAGTGTTCGCATTGTTGTGGTCCGGTGCGGGGATAAGAAGCGGTGAAATTACATAGAGGCATTCCATCTTAGTCCTCAGGGTTGGCAACGCAGTTGCGGACTTTGGGTTATAATTAGAAAATTATAATTAGAAGATGAGATTATAATTAGAAAAGACCCCGTTGTGGTTGTCGGGTTAGAATAGTGCCACTCCATGTCTTCCGGTGGATGTCATGAGAGGCGACTAAGGGAATAAGGGCTTGTAGCACTTTTTTCTTTTTTTTTATGGTAAGGAGAAGGCACACGAGCACTCAGGACACCTGATGGGAAGTGGAATCTGAGACCCATAGACATTTGAATTCTCAAGACTATAATCTTAAGACTACAATCCTAAGACCTCGAATGCGTTGCCAACCCTGAGGACTAAGATGGAATGCCTCTATGCTAGTAATTTCACCGGTTGTCATATCCCCACACCGGAACACAACAATGCGAACACTGTTGCTTGGCGGGTGGTTAATGGATAAGATGTTTAGGCGATGGGCTTGCGAACTGTCACTAATACACTGGTAAACCTTAGCCTGTTTGTGCAAAATGTGGTTACAGAATTACCAACAATTCTTTTTGTAGTTGTTGGTATTTCTGTAGCTCTGCCTACCCGCTCTGGGAATGAACGCGCGATAGTATGTATGTATGTATGTGTACACCGAAAAAACCCACCCTAGTCAAAATAAAAATGCTATATCATGCTAAATAAATAAATATCAGGCTTTATTTTACACAAATTGACCTAAACCTAATGTAAACTCTGTGGTTGTTAAAAAAATACCCTTAGGTGATAATACAGGTGGTATTTTTTACCAGACTGCGGCGAAGCCAATGAGGGTTTATGTGTTTGAACTGTATGCATGTCCGTCTCTATGTTCCCTCGTAGAGCCTGGATGGATGGGCCGATTTCAACAAGCGAGGTGTCGTTTGATTCGTCTTAGCGTCGCAAGTAACTTACATGAAAACAAAAACAATATAGCGGCACAAAAAATCTATAAAGGGTAACTATATATAGACGACATTATCAAAATAAGCGGTCGGTTTTTAAAAACTTGCTTTTTATTACATTTGTTGTCATGTTAGATTTGCATTGGTTTGCTTTCTCGATTGAATTAGGGTAAATTTAGAAAATCAAGAATGCGGCGTTGTCGATATTTTAATATATATAATTAATAATGATTTAATTAAGTTTCCTTAGCGACAACAAATGAAACTTGTGTTTTTAAGATCGTTTCTTTGCGTAGGTTAGTGTATTGGTTACTCGAAGTATATTGTTATTATGTTAGTGATATCATAACAAAATAACGATAAAAAATAATTACTAGAATTAAATTAGATACCTTTCATCATCAGTAGATCGTTTGCTAAATAATAATAGTATAGTTATGAGTTAAAAGCGTAAAGATAAAAGATTTAAATCCAGATTGAATTTAGTACCAAAACGCGTACTAGATGGCGCTGTTATCAGTTTGTGTTACAAGCAGTTTTTTTATCTTTGACTATGGACACAAACGATTGGGTCCAGAATCTAGATAAATGTACTTTTGAATAGTTAGTAAATATATTAATACTAATAGATAATTTGATTTACACATAGATACATTAAAAATATATGTGACTTGTAAGTAAGCCAGCATCTGTGGCACAACACTCGTTTGGTAAAATAATAAATACTAAAAAGGACGCACTATATTTAATTAAACTATTAAGTCATAGCACATTGCCTATAACACTTGTAAAGTCCCACTGGTGCGATACTAAACTGTCTGAAGTTTGTCTAGGCTATAATTAGTTCCACCTCTTGACACTAGATGTCGCTGGTAGTGTAAGAGGTTGACAAAATTGAGGACACTGTTCGAGACAAATTGGCAGCATTTATTTTATCTAAAAGTTTCTGTTTCTGATGTCACCACGTGTAATTATGTACCTACACTATTAACCTAATATAATACTATTAACCTTCTTACGCTATTAACCTATTGGGAGCTGCCGGTACTAAACTCTTAAAATATACAATTTAATTTAATTTTATGTATTTCCAAGCATTATGATCTTGAAAAGTTGCCACTTTTACGAAGATAGTGGCGCCGCTCAATTTTTTTTTACTATTTTCGTATTAAAAGTATAAAATATGCTACATTTAGTTTTTAATATTGCGTCATAAGCTGGACAAACCGAACACTTTATATTGTAAAATGAGAGCTATTTTGATTCTCTTAAAGCTTTTTAATATACTTTTCATTTTGACTATTAATTTAAGTATTTTTAAAATCCTAATTACACATATAATTAAGTAAAATCAGTTATTAGTAAAAATAAATAAAAGAAAAGTCGGAGAATGCGATACCTTTCCAATGTGTGTTAGAAATAAATCTAGACTGATTTTAGTTTCAAAACGTTTCGCTAGATGGCGGTAAGGGTATCAAGGTTATTAATAGATTTCAAGTGCAGACTTATCTAAAATGTTATTTCTGTGCTATTTAAGCTAGTTTTTCTATTGTATCATTATTATGACATTTTATGGATTATTATGTCATTTGTAGGGAGTGTTTTTTGCCAAGTTGTTTTGAGTTTTGTTAAGACTATTACGTGTAAAATTAATAATGTCTTATTAGAAAATAGTGTTGTTTTAGTCCAACACCAAATAGTTACATACATACATATCATCACGCCTTCATTCCTTGAGTGGGGCAGGCAGAGCTACAGAAATACCAACAACTCCAAAGACATGTTAATAATTCTGTAACCACATTATGCACAAGTAGGCTGAGATGTTTACTAGTGTATTAGTGACAGATTGCAAGCCCATCGCCTAACAGTACTACAAGCCCTTATTCCCTCAGTCGCCCCTTACGACATCCACGGGAAGACATGGAGTGGCACTATTCCAACCCGGCAACCACACGGGCATACCAAATAGTTATTTAGAAATAAACAAAATATTGATACTCTTTATTAGAGTTGTATACATCCGTGACAATCTTAATGA
Source organism: Acleris holmiana (assembly GCA_949316455.1). Taxonomy (NCBI): domain Eukaryota; kingdom Metazoa; phylum Arthropoda; class Insecta; order Lepidoptera; family Tortricidae; genus Acleris; species Acleris holmiana. The sequence continues at coordinate 9,738,367 of OX438791.1, read as the reverse complement.
AGTAATACCACCAATTATTAAAAAAAATACAAATTATACAATGTGTACGAATGCAATGACAATGTAATTTTGTAAGGCCAGCGAAAAACCTTTTGCAATGTTTTTTGTTCTTACAAACATTTAAATAAAACATATTTTTTAATATACATTCACGTTTATTATAAATTAATGTTTTTCTGAATTGTATTGTAATTTTGTTTTACTAGATGGCGCCACCTGTTATGAAAAATTAATTAAGTTAAGTACTTAAAAGTATTAAATGTGTCAAATTGTGGTATTATTTAATTACAACTTAAATGTTATAAAATAATTAATTGGGCTTTTGAATTGAGTATTAATATAGAGAATTAAATATATAAGTAAATTACTTTTTACATTTATTTTGTGTTTAAAATAGGGACAAGTGTTTCATAAATTATATTTAAGTCAACCTTTGGATAAAATTAATAATATGGGCTTAACTAACTGTTTTGCTATTTTTAAATTAGACTTCAAACTATAATGAGATAGACAGAGATGGCATTATTATCGATTTACATATTTTACATGAAGTATACTTACGTTACGTCATCAACTTGTCAAGTTTTTTTTAATTTTTAGCAAATGCATGATATGGATTGGTAGGTTTTTGAATTTTTGACTTCAATATTTCTCATGTAAAAAAATCAGTAGGTATGTCACAATTTTTTTTTTAAATTAGCCTCAAATATTTAGTTTATCCGAAAGACTTATACGATACTTTTAAATTATTATATTAGTATTAATGTGTGAAGGCTCCCACTCACTGCGGGTCCACGTGAATAGGTCCTTTTAGGACCTCATAACCTCAATCATGTGTCCTGCAAATCCTGCTATGTTTTTTTAACTATATGGAATTTGTATGTGTATGTGTATATGTATTTAAGTATTAATCGCAATAAATAATAAATGTTTAAGTAGGTAAGTAAGTACCTTCACTTCATACATACAGTAAGAAGGGGAAGTCCCTTTCGAAAAAAAAAACCTTGGAATAAACTAAGGAGTTTAGAGTCGTATCTTACACGTATTTATTTTTATTTATTTATAAAAGAACCAAAAATATGATTTATTTAATTATTTTGTTAAATACTCAACGTTTATTTTTCACTACAGTCATAACTTAGTGCAAACGACGTTATGTTTTATTACCCTTACAACATATTTTTCCATTTTCCGAAAAATCATGAATAAACCTAACAATATGACAATTAAACATTAATATTCCAATATACATACTGCTAAATGCATTTTAACATTTTTAACTAATTGCAACGTTGACATTCTTTTTGTTTTAAATCTCTCACCTATAAGATGATAATAAAATCTCAATGAAATCACATAAAACAACGTCATAAGAACATAATATTCTATTTCCCTAAAATTTCCCTCAGAACTAAATACCCACATCCTAGGTTATCTAGAAAACACGTGGTTAAAAAAAATCCGACTCACTTTCTCACACTTTCTGTACTTTCACGAGAACCACAGCTCACTGACAAATCCGACGTAAAAAAAAAACAAATAAAAAAAAAGAACTTCCAATTTCGAAAAAAGACACGAAGCACTCGGTCGTTTTAGAACAGTGGTGTTCATTAAATTTCGTCTGCTTTCGTAAGTAAGAACGAGACGGCTATAGATCTCTCGGTTCGTCTTTGAACTTTAGGGTTCAATGTACCGGCCCCTGACTGGGGCGCGGGCGTCGGGACGCTATCTCTCTCGCTCTAGGTCATTCGCATTTGGAGTGACAAAGAAAGGCGAAGCGGTCCACTTTTTGTTCCGAACTTGAATTTCGATCGATATAGCGGCTCGCGCGGTTTTGATACTTGCGTTTTCTGGTAGATTTTGTACTTATTATATTACAATGGATGATTTGTAATTGATTAGTTAACAATAGTAACAAAACATGTAGTACATTACATTGACGTAATCATTTAGGTTTATTGTATTATAATAGATACGTAGTATCCATCACGGATTGTCCTAAATGTTACTAGAAGTAAAAAAACATTTATTATTGCAATTATTTTCAGCGTAATGAAACTTCACTGTTTTGCTTCAGCCATTTCCTCTTTGCTTTGCTGCAGCGCACACATTCTTTTGTCAACGTTTGTTTAATTTTAGTATTTGTTTGTTTATTTTTACTATATCAATTGTATGTGTGATTTATACTACGCAAAAAAACTTATTATGTATCGAACTATCTATAAAAAATATTTTTATTTTAAATATAATTGCACTAGTTTAGAAAGAAAAATAAACAAGAAATAACGTTGAACTACACAGAAAAATAATAGACCGGTCACTCCACGGCCCTGTTTTATAAAGCTACAAGCTACAAATTACAAGCGGAAGTCCCTATCTAACTCCTTTTGCTAGAGAGAGACTTCCGCTTGTAATTTGAATGGAATTTGAACTGTAGCTTTATAATTATAAAACACGGCCCTGCATTTCGCTCTTTGAACGTGAATATAAAAGCAACACACGAATGATTTAAAATCAATTGACGACACGCACACTTGTCACGGCACTTTGGTGATGTCAGGGGCGATTATTATGTAAATGCTAGCTGTTGCCCACGAATCAATCCACATAATTAGTTAAACGCTGTTTCTTCTCGAACTATCGAATTCCAAGATATAAAGAACTCTATGTCGTTCCTGGTAGTTTAAGCTATCTCTATGTACCTAAATTTAATTAAATTTGATTAGCCGGTTTAGTTGTGAAGGCGTATCAATAAAACACTCCGTCTGTAACTAAACAGTCCTGTCCTTCCTTTCAAACTATCTAAATTTCACAATTTATACACATCTGTTAAGCGGTTTAGCTGGGATAATGTAGCAAACAAGTTACTTTCGCATTTTATAAGCTGGGTACGGATATGGAGACGCTAAGGTGAAGTTATTAAGTGTTTTATACGAGTATTCTTGAATGTAACTTTCACCCACCTTTATGACATTGATACATTCAAAATAATTAGATGTTGCAGGTTTTAATATTCACAACTTTACGATCATTAAACTGGTTTTGTTATTATGTGCTATAAAAGAGATATAAAAGTTTTATGTTCGAGTAATTTGGTGACAATGTGACCGTAGCGGCGACGATTTCTCTTTTACAGTGAGTTTATATTGGAAAGTAAATTAGCCCTTGTAAATGAAAACCTGTTATATTTAGGATACAATATTGCAAGATAAATTCCCAGTTATTTATTATTGTGCAATTTTGTGAATCGTTGATGTTTTAAGTTCTAAACACTTTTATGTCAAAACCTGATCCAAAAGGCGATATACAAAATAAAACGGTTGACTTCGAATTAACATCCATTGTCAAAATATGATGTATTCCAATGCGAGCAAAATTAAATGAAAGCCACGATGCGGCGGTTCAGAATGGAACAAATTTTCTATACGTCTGTGACACTCTTACGAGGATGGTTTTGTACCCCAAGGGTGCCAACGGGACCCTATTTAAGCTTCAGCTGTCCGTCTGTAAGTGGGATGTATCTCAAGAACCGTAATAGCTAAACACTTTTTTTTTTCACAGACTGAGTTACTATTCTTTTCAACCCTGCAACCCCGCGCTACCTTAAGGAGCGCTTCAATTATTTTAAATCTGTTAGAGCCTCCCAAAACCTTCTCCTGTCAGTCTACCATCAAGGCGATAAGGTTATGGAATGCTTTGCCTGTGGAGGTATAACGTGCTAAGTCTGTTGCTATTTTTAAAAGCAAGCTAAAGGATCATTTCTATCACTTCCGTAGTTTTTCTATTATTTCCTTTACTTTTTCTTTCTTCTATCTCATGCTTCGTCTGTTGTCATTGTTTGGCTGTTTTGGAGGATGTATTATTTAGATGTACAATTATTTGTTTTTAGTATGTATTTATTAAATTATTTACTTTAAATATTTATATTTAGTCTATATATAAATAGATTTAAAATCAAAATTGAAATAATTTGATTGTTTCATGTAGTTATTTAGTTTGAGTTCTAAACGAATTAGTTTACACCGCCTGCCATGAATTTGTGTCCTCAGTTACTTCTCTTACAAGGTTGTCTGGAAGAGATCGCTATTTAGAGGTAAGACCGCCTGTTGTATACCTATGACTTAAATGTACTGTTCCGTGTTTTGTTTTTATTTTTTATTGTATTGTATTGTATACAATAGCTGCTATAACGATAAAAAATACAAAAAAAAAGTTTAAAGGGCTCGCATACAAGAAACGTGTTTATTCTGCGTGGTACGAACCCTTTGCTTGTGATTACGCCTCCAACTTTTCCATGGCTAGCTGAACCTGACCTCTCATAATATGCATCACCAGTCTTGGATTCTATCCCTCTTTGTTTGTAATGTAATCATAATAACTGTTAACTTATTATAGCTCTTATTTACTTATACATATATATTTTAAAGAGCAATATAATTTCGGAAGCAAGATGGAGTCAGTGATATATTTTAATATGTAAGCCGACACATCATCCAGCCGTCGGCTTATTGTGTTTTGTATCCATAAACTTAGTTCAATACTTCAAACGAATATGGTCGACAATTGTTCGACAATTTTTATGCAGTCAGCGGAAGCCCGCCGACTCTTTATCCAGTAATAAAATGAAATTTATTGCGTCATGGAATTTAAAAATGTCAAACCCTGTACTAGCAAAATGAAACGCATTTCGTATAATTTTATGTTTCGGTGCACATTTTTATCAATATTATCATTAGACGAGTAAAATGGCGATATAGGCACGCTACTAGATTCACGTACTTTCACTTCAGTTAACAATGGACACTCAGTCAATGGTGAGAGTGTAGGGCAGAGGCACACTAGCATGTATAAACACATAGCATGTAATACGATGGTGGGTTTAGCTTTAGGATAGATTCTGAAAGAAGTACAAATTTTGCAGCTTGTTTAGTATTCATTTTAATTACCAATGTGTGTAAATTATTTGTCTGTTAGCGTGTTTCGTGTGCATGCTTTTAAATAAAAAAAAAAAACAAATTTAAAACTAGCTTGTATTCTTAACTTGTGTAGTTACATGGGATTTCGTTTAAGTTACCTTTGTTTCAAATACAAGTTAAGTTATAAAGATCGATCGATTTTTGGTTGTTGTAAATTTTATATAAATACCTACAGTAAAAAAACAAGCTCAACCCAATTATTCAATCATTTTTCATTTTAAGGACATTGTTTCTATTCATATTACAATATAAGAAAGAATCGCAATATTAAATAAACTTCACGCTTTGTAAGCGCAGTTCGTGCGATCCAAGGTCGAGCAGCGCGCGCGCATCACGCATAGCAACGAGCTATTCTTAGCCGTTTATAAATAGACGTGCAATCGTTCAATTACTGGCTTTTTGCTCGCAGGCGGAGATTGCCATGGCAACAGCGCATCATGGGGAGTTATATTGTGCTATACCTACATATTTTTATGTTCCCTTAACATAATAGGGTTGATATAAAGAAAAAGGAACGTCATGTAGTAATCGTCATGTCATTAACTAACCAGGTAGCTTTTTTCAAAATATAAGTTATGCAATTAGCTCGTGTGGTTGCTGGGTTAGAATAGCGCCACTCCATATCTTCCCGTGGATGGCGTAAGAGGCGACAAACGGCCGAACCCTATATTCAAACCTGGGACAGATAGCCTTACTTCGGATTAAAATTTGACACATTTTGTATGGGCGAATGTCAAATTTCAACCCGTAGTAAGCCTTATCTATCCGCGGTTTGAATATAGGGTTCGGCCGTAAGGGAATAAGGGCTTGTAGTATTGTTAGGCGATGGGTTTGCAACCTGTCACTAATACACTTAACTTGTATACATCTATAAGCCTGTTTGTGCAAACTGTGGTAACAGAATTATCAAGAAGCATTTTTAAAGTGGTTGGTATTTCTGTAGCTCTGCCTACCCCACTCTGGGAATGAAGGCGTGATGTTATGAATGTATGTATGTAAGTTATGCAATTTCGGAATACATGCATTAAAACCTATATTTAACACCAAACTCGATACATTTGTACTAAATAGATCGTTTTAATGGTCTAAAAAATATGTGAGTCATATCCGCCATGGCGCTATTGCCGCCATGTTAGATTCAACATGGCGTTACATGCGCAAAATTAACACAGACTGTCGATGCCTATTTTATTTGCCAACACGCTATGGTAAGTCTAGAAACCACGAGGGAACAGGTAACACTGACAAACATACACACGATGGATCTTAACAAATAAGTATTCATGTAATATATGCGTGTGAGAGCGTGAGAAAGAGATGGATTAAGTCGAAAGCCATTATTAAGGGCTATTGCACTGTAGGCAGGAACTTTTGCAGCTCGTCCAGATCTCTTTGTTTACTTTGGAGTGGGGATAAGACAACCGAATTGTCTTGGATTGGCAACGCATTTGCTTGAGATTCTTATTGTAAGACGGCAATCTTGATATTGAAAATGTCTATGGACTTTAGAGTCCACTCACTCACGGATAACTTCTTAAGCCCCAATGCGAAGTATAGTAACATTTAAATTTCAATCTTGTCCGAATAACTATAGGGTGAATTTTATATTTAGTATCACTTAAGTCCTCCAGCGACAAGCCTGGCGACTCAGTTGGTTATGCGTATTTCTTTAAAATCGACGCAGCCAATATTAACCGACGAGTTTCAGTAGTCACGTCAGTGTGTACAAAACATATTTTAGCACGTGCATTTTCAATTGGGCAGCTTTAGACTTCACTTGTCACCTCATATTAAAGGTGGGGCCCGTATGCTCGTTTGCCTTAACCATACCAAAAATGACGAAGACTGCTAAAGTCATAACCCTCTTTTTGCTTCCCTGTAGTCGGGTACAAATCAGACATGGCTACGAAGTTGATTGCAATTAAAGTCATTAAATGCAATTGAAAAAGTGACAGTCCGATGTTTCTTGCCGCACGCCACCCGACAGAGATCTGACGCATTCTTCAATTAATTGGACGCTAAAAGATAATAAATCCTTAAGAAATTTGTAAACTTGCCTACTCGATGCACAACCTTTCACTTTTCTCAATCCCTCAAGGGTTAGCTGGAAGAGATCCCTTAATAGGGATAAGTTCGCCTTTGTACATTATTTTTTGGTATCTTCATTGTATTGTTTCTGTTTTATTTTGTTCAATAAAGTGTTTACTTACATACATACATACATTGCATTTTAATATAACCTGCTTGTTTGGGTTCCGTGCCCGAACGGTGTCAAATGAGACCTTATATTGATAAGCTTGCGCTGTTCTTCCGTCCGTCTGTACTGATTGTAAAGAGCTTGTGATCTTTTGAACTGTACGAGATAGCGGATTGATATTTTTGTTAATAACTAGCGGCCCGCCAACGGCTTCGCCCCGCTGCGAATTTCTGTTTTTCCCGGTGGATTTTTCTGTCATAAGAACCTTCTCCTGAAAGTAAGAAACACAATAAAAAAAGAATTAGCGAAATCGGTTCAGCTGCTCTCGAAATTTGCGCTTAGCAACACATTCAGCGATTCATTTTTTTATATAGAATAAATAAAAAAGCTTTAACAAATTAATTTAGGACCCATTTAAAAAAAAATGCTAGACGTCATCAATGTCATTAGAGATTCAAAGTCATTTGTAAATTACAACAAACTCAACCTTATTGATGTAGAATGTCAGATTGACTTTGGACGGTTGGAGGTCCAACCTAAGATGGATAAATGAATGTTCGTGACTGTACTAACGGTCAAGTGTGAGCTGTGCTCGCGCTAGTGGTTTTAACCACTAATCAATATTGTGTCCTTTTTGATTTATTTAGCAAACAAATCATTCAAATCGAAACATAAAACGCAGTAGACACAAAATTTTTGTTATATTTACATACAAACAAATATACATTTGAAAATAAAAAAAAAAAAAATTTTGTACAAAAACGTTGAAGTCAGATTTTAAATCTTGAATTCGTACATCTTCTAAATTTAGAAAATATTATGATTGTCTAAGGCCCGTATTAATAAACTGATCTCGGTTTTAATGCCGTCTCAAGATATATTATGTCAAAAATGACAGTTCTCTATGGATTGACGTTTACTTTGACATATATTGAAAAGGGCATTTAAACCGTGACGAGTTTATTAATACGGCCATTACTAGCTCCGACTTATCTCGGCCAGCAATCATAACATGAACGATTCGCCCACGACAGAACTGCGTCAAAATTACCTACAGCGTAATTTGGTTGCTGGTTTCGCCAACGAAGCAGTGACCGTAAACTAGATGCATTTGGCGAACGTTCTGTCCTAAGACAAATGGCAGTATCTCAGACAAAACTCTTGTTTCAAATGCAACCTTATTATTAACAGTATAGGATTGAATCTGCTTTGCCTATAGGATTTGAGATACTGCCTATTTGAAATACGGCCGGAGTTTTCGAAAATAATTTGCGGTAGTGTTAAGTATCTTAATTAAGGCTTTAGTTAGGCCAAAGCCTGAAGCTGTACGGTCAGCGTATAAGTAGCTGCACAAATTAGTCATTTGTCACTTTAACGTCATGTTTGAACATAGAATAACAATTAAAGGCATAGGAGGAGTCTTCAAACGAAAGAGTCATATCGATACCTGTCTCGAAAATGTCAATATGAATGTTCAATAAGTTAAAAAGGAAAGTATAGAGTCTAGTTCTTGCTATAACTAGCCCTACACACCAAGGTGTTGTCAACTCGTGTAAACTGGTCACCCATGGTGACCATGGTCGTAGTTTATATATACAACAGTGTGCAACAGCAACAGTGTATGACCATGATATTTTGTCTCTATTTGGCAGCTCCATATTGGCTCACATAAAATTCTTATTCTTTTTATCTTCATATTTTTTTCCCCATATTTCATACTTTGTTTTTATAATCATTGTAACTCGTAAAGTGAATTTTACTGAAACCGTTCTGATTTTAGAACGTTTATAAAACAAACCTAACCTAACCCAACCTTATTTACCATGTTTGATTCGAGTGATGATTATGATGTAAAATGGTAGGAAAAATATTTTCAGACTTCCGATAACAGGACTTGAAAAATTATGTGCGAAAATGCGCACCCCTTTTTGGCACACTGAACCCCAATAACTGTGCATATCAGCTATCTGTGTGTTGCCTTTTATTTCATCGCTCCTTCTATGCCTTTAGTTCTTAATCTATAAGTTAGAACTCCTTTACTAATCTGTCAAAGACCTCAAAGCGACAAGATACCAATCTGTCCAGCTACTTACAAGGCTGACTGTATCTTACTCTGGCTTATCTATACGTGACTAAGAGCATGAGCAACTTTATCTTACTGGTTAATACTCCGTCGACGAATTGAAAATTTAATTGTTTAAGGGCATAGGAACCTCAATGACCAAGGTTTCTTTTGTTATTGTTTTATTTTCACTTGGCTGCCAATACTGTCAAGTAGATAAGCGCTATCGTTGAAAATATGGTTATATGTGTCAATAGCAATATGGATTTACAGAGTGGAATATAGCCTAACTCTATTAACAACAACCATAAACGTAATAGTTTACTTAAATTTATGGTTTAAATTGATTTTACGATCCGTTCTTTTGTCACAATACATTGTTACGTTGTTTTGAAGTTCTTCGACGTTTTACTGCAAATTATAGAATTACTTTACCCTATAACAAAAAATAATTCACTAAAATTTAAGGGCTTGTAGTACTGTTAGGCGATGGGCTTGCAACCTGTCACTAATACACTTGTAAACATCTTGGCCTCAATGTGCAAAATGTGGTTATAGAATTACAAACAAGTATTTTTAGAGTTGTTGGTATTTCTGTAGCTCTGCCTACCCCACTTTGGGAACTGAAAATTCTGTCATTGCAAAATTTGAATTCGTCAGACAAAGAAGATGCTGTATGGAATTGTCCATTTTGTTACCAAGACTGGACTTACGAGTAGGTAACAAAACTGACAATTCTATACAAAATTTTGGGGACATATCAGGAATTCTATTTTTCCTGTTCATACTGATGGTCTTTACCAATGCGCAATTTTTATCCCAAATCCGAAGAAAAGTGAATATGATGCTATTTTTTTAACTCCCCCTGTTCGTTTTAAACTCTGCGTAGGTTTTAGTGGCATTCTCTCTTGCTTTATTATGATTAAAATATACCCAATAAGTTTTTCGTTAAATGATAATCAATATATAAAAAATAGTTTCCGCATTACTAAATAATTAAGCTGAAATATGACATAATATCAACAAAAAACAAGTATATTAAACTGTAATTTTAAAAGCTATAAACGTTTGCAACTATTATCTGTGAAAAATCAAACTACCGGAAAGAGCAAAAATAATCACGAAACTCTACATAAAATATAAAAATAATACTGTTAACATTATTTTAAAGTCAAAAATCATGTATTTATCAAGCGTAAATTTTTCCAGACGAAAGTATCAAATAGATCTAGTCGCACTCGACGCTCGCCTCCGCAATGGGTGTGAGAGGTAGGCGTTACGTGCGAGTGAGACGGCAAGACTCCCCCAGCTCCGTGCAACTAACGGTATGCGCAAACGCCGACCTCAAAACTGACCGCTGTATTTTCATTGTATGACCATTTTTCTTGGTAATCAAATTTATATCGTATTTTAGAGAAACATGACGTCGTTTTGAAAGATAGTATCATGATTATGGTGATGTGTTGATAAGGTGTTTATGGTTGGAAATAGTGTATGCAGGGATTTACTTAAGAAAACTGACTATATCAAACCCCCCATTTTTAATGAGGGATGTTATAATTTCATGGTTTGGGGAGGATGTTCTGATCTATTAGTTATTACATTTTTATTGGAAAGAGGTCTAGTTATGTATGTATGTATGTATGTAAACACTTTATTGTACAAAAGAAAAACCAAAACAATACAAAAAATAAAAATAAAAAGATGTACAAAGGCGAACTTATCCCTTTAAGGGATCTCTTCCAGCTAACCCTTGAGAGATTGAGAGAAGTGAAAGGTTGTGCATCGAGTAAACAGGTGTACAAATTTATTTAGAGCACCCAAAAAACAAAAACTAACCAAAAAGACTATAAAAACAAAAAAAAGAACCATAGAATAAAAACAAAACTAATACATTCAAATACTTACATAAATAGATAGAAAGATAAACATATACATAAATAAACATACTTAAACTTACATATACTAAATATATGTATATATCAACATTTGGATAATTGATACAATATTTAGGAAATAGAGTCAAGCCAGAACTTTTTTTTTTAGTTATCCATGAAATAAATAAAAATAATTTCATTATTTAGATTGAACATAAAATTACCGGTGAAATTACACATAGAGGCTTTCCTTAGTCCTCAGGGTTGGTAACACATATCAGGTCAAAGATTACAGTCTTCAAGTGTCTATGGGTCTGAGATTCCACTTACCATCAAGTGCCCTGAGTGTTCTTGTGCCTTCCCATTGCCATAAAAAACGGAGTAATTTGAAAATCTATGGTAGGAAGTTATTCAGCACCCCTATTTCTCAAGTTGGTTTTGGAATTTTCATATTTTGTAAAAATCAGATGGACTTTTTGAGATTTTTTTCATGCGTTGGTTCGTTTAAAGTTTATTTACTATAAAACAAGGTTAGGTTATATAATTGTGTCTGTCTGAGGCTACGTAGCTCCTAAATAGATGAAACCTATAACAATTTTTTTTTCAATAAGTTCTTAGTTCTGATGGAAATCTTGTTTGAAATGTATTTTTTTTAAGTAATTTTTTCTTTTTAAATTTAAGCTACTACCTATTTAAAACTTATGATTTTAATAAACATAATAATTGAATATTAGTTATATTCGAATTCAATAATTATGATTAATGTTAGCAATGATAACCAAAGTTTAAATAACGTACTTAGCTTAATAGCTAATTACGTTATTTAAAAAAATGGTAAGTAGGATAATTCCTACTTACCATTTTGTTATAATAAATAAACAATGGTGGGACGATCTCAACATGGCAACGATAAACACACTTAGGTATATAGAGAAATACATACCAAACTATGATATGGTTTTATTTCTACCTCAATTTTTTTATTATAAAATACATAATTATGTCATAGAAATTCGAATGACATAATATTTTTTTTTATCATGCGTTGACGTAATTACTTGAACTTATTAAAAAAAAAATGTTTCTATAATTTCTGTCTATGATATTATGTTCACAGAAATAAATATATAAATGAAATTATAACAACACTTAACAAATCAAAATTTGTATTATCGATTTCTTTTTTATGTTTTTAAATTAAATAGTCCATAAGCATACAATTTACCACAGTAGTCATAAAAGTTATAAGGAAATTCCGTTATTTGTGAAATAATTAACAAAATACTGCTGAAACAATATTATAGGTACATATAAGAGCTAATAGTTACCTAACTTCTTTTTCGTATTTAATATTCGTACATTTAATTATAGCAAAAGTAATGAAAAAATACAATATGGTAAACCAGGCACAAAAAAAGTTAACACCCTAAATCTCGTATTTCATAATTCCGTTTTTTTACAAAACTATTCTATGTCAAATATTACCGAGTATTGAAACCACAAAAACTAGTCTTCCGAATCAGTACGAATATTGACAATCACGAATAATTTTTGCTCAGAAATGTATAATTCCGAATTTTACAATCCCTAATATTCATAATTCAGATTAGGAATTTTCACATTGCCGAAGAATATTAAAACGTTGAATAATGGAAAACACAGGCAGATGATACCGAAGCTAAATTAAAGCATACATCGTTCGGTATTTTATTATCCTACCCTGGCATGAGCCACAAATTTGGTGCGACAACGAGCGTAGCGAGGAGCGTTAGGTTAAGTTGTGACAACAACAGCGCGTAAGCTGAGCGTTAGAACTAAAATATTTTTATTCAAATTAGATGAACTAACTAGGAGTGTAAACATAAAAACTTTAGCGTCCTATAAACTACGGAATTGGGTACCTACCTAACCATTCGAAATTATGACAATTCGAGATTAGGAAAAGTATTTCTCGGAATTTTAATAAGTCGGATATTAGATAATTTGGAGATTAAACCGTTGTGATTTTGATGTTTCGTAAAACTAAAATTCGGATTAGCGATGATTCGGTATATTCAGAACCGAAATTGAAATTCTTCGAGATATAAAATACTTTGAGATATATTATAATACCCATAAAAAACTTTTGCAAGCAAGTTGTATGATAAAACTAGTAGTTTCTCGGGACTCCGCGCGCAGAAGTCGTTTATCGCTATTCCCCTTAGAAACAGTCCAATTTTACGGGTAAAAAGTATCTTATATCCTTTCTCAGAACTCTATCTCCATACCAAATTTCATCTAAATCGATTCAGCAGTTTATCCGTGAAAGCGTAAGAAACTGACACACAGACAGAGTTACATTCACATTTATAATATTAGTATGGATATCAATACAAACTTCCTTTATATATATGTACCAGCTATACATTACTAACTTCCTTTTCTAGAAATTTTCTGGCCTATATTTGACTGTCATAATTATTTTTAGTCATAATGTGATTTAGGTCTTAATTATACCAAGTCATTTATGTACGAATATTAACATTATACTTAACGAATTTTTTAAGAAACTGATACTTTTTCAGATTTTTTGTAAATCTATTAAAATATGGGTACGTATTATAATATGTAAAGTTCATAATCTATAATACTTTTATTTCTAAAACCGTAAACTTTTCAGGAGTTTTATAAAACGAACCTAACCTAACCTCATGGGTTCTATACAATGGCCTTATAAAATATCCTAAATAGTTTACGATTTCAGAAATAAAACCATTATATATTATGACCATTATATATTATAATCATTATGTATTTTGAACTTTATATATTATGATACCATCCCGTAAAATATGTAGTAACGACATCAGCGGTAAAATACAATTAAGAATTTCAATTATTTCTTTTGACATTATAAAATAATACATCATTTATTAGGTAATTTTTTGCATGCCAGTTATGGTTAAACATGTGATTAACAAATTTATTAATTATGTAACTACTTTTTTGTAACCATATTTTAAAGCAAATAAATATTTTGAATTTAAAAGACATTGTACAAAAAAAAATACGCTAACTAAAAATATTAATGTATGAATTATAAAGTTTTTGAAACCCCTTAATCAAAACCAGAAGTAGAATCAATTGTCTCCCTTTAGTAATAATAATAACGAATAAGTTTGCATATACTGACTACAGGTAGATTTTCAAAATGCATTTTTTTCCATAATACGGAGTTTTTGGGACGGGAGCTTACCACTCTAACTTTAAGAAAAAGGTGTAAGGTCAAATCATTGCACTTACCTTTGGTCTGCGCTTCGCGATCAACCTGTAAACAAAAAAAAAGATTAAGAAAACGTTAATAGCAATGGTTAATGCTTAGTTGTTTATGCAACTGTTGCATAATGAGGGGTCTTAAAACACGGGCGTGTGAGTATCATAATAAAACCACACGAGTGTTTTAAGGTCTAATTATGTAGTTGCATACATTACTTTATCTACACATATATTATAGTCTTGGTTGTTTTCTATATATTTAAGTATGTATTTCTCTATCTAAGTATGTTTATCGTTGTCTAGTACCCATAGTACAAGCCTAGAGCTTAGTTTGGGACTTGGTCAGTTTGTGTGACATTGTCCTGTGATATTTATTTATTTATTTACCTAATTGATAAATTTGAGTTAAATTTTCCCGGTTAAATAAAAACAATGTTTGAAGCGAAGTGTAGTGTAAGGATGAATTGGTTTGTAATGAAAAAAAAACATTTTTAAGATTATTTTTTGCACGATCATTATTGCAGTTGCATATTAAGACAAAACTAACTCCATATCTAAAATTGACGTGCAATATAACCCTCTGCGACTGACGTGACGTCTTTCAGACACCGTTAAAAAAAATCGCTTTATAGCGTGAGATAGGTCTGTATCGCTCAGCAACCTCTCCTAAAGACGCGGGGCATTATAAACTAACTTATGTTAAAAACTCCAGATTTTTTTACCTTGTTCTAGTTAATGTCATTTTTTTATTTAGAAGTCCATATACATGCTTATTATAAATTCCACATGAAAATTAAATAATCATGCTATACACTTAATAAACAATACTTATCATTGACCTATTAGTATTTTTTCTGTGTTTTATCAAAAATGACGTCTGACAGACTCCACCTCAGTAGAATGTTTCTAAAAAAGTCACCAAAGTTGCAGAGGGTTAAACTAAACATCAACAAACAAACGTAAGAAGTTAAATTAAACCGTCAATATGCAGAATTCGAATCTAAAGGCTTCGCCTTTTCGCAAACAACCCAATTTCAAAAACACGAAAAACAACAATTCATTAAAATTGTTCCAAAAAACGACCAAAAATCATCCCCTTTGAGAGGGTAACATTGAAAATAAAAAACGTTAGACAGAGAGGAACGCATGCGTGAAAGAGAAAGGTCCCCTTGTTTTTTTTTTGTTGATGTTTGCCGCCCTCTGCCTATGTGCAGTACAAATAAAATTATGCATGCATTTTGAGCAGAGTGCATAGCACAGGGGATGCTGAATTCTATGTAATTTAATGCAAATGTATATGAACACGTTTTAGTCAAAAAATCATTTCTAACGACTTCTTTTGTTGCCAACTGCATGTATTTAACTTCTGGCACAACGAGAGGGGTGTTAGGTTTGACGTGTGTATGTCTGTCTGTCAATCTGTCTAAACGGGTAGATGGATACACTTTTATTTTAAACAAAAAAAAAGTGAAACAAAAACCGCCTTCAAAAACGCAAAAAATAACTTCTTTTAAAATCGTAGGGACCTACCTAATAGGTTACTCCAACTGAAGTCAGCTTTTTCGCTGAAAATATTGTGGTCGTGGTTTGTATTAGTACTTAATCATAATACGTCATATTTCAACAAGTAAGTATTGTTCGTTGTAGTCGCTCAACTATCTTAATCGAGATATCTAATCGCCACCCTAGAAATAGGTACCGTTGAGGAGTTCCAATGGCCATCTGTGGTCTTCATCATCAGTTCCACCTCCCCAAGTGATACTTTCTGAACGCAAATGCTAGACTTCTTACTAAAAATACTAAAATCGCTGTATGTATGAGGACTAAGATGGAATGCCTCTATGCTAGTTATTTCACCGGCTGTCTTATCCCCAAACCGGAACACAACAATGCTGGTTGGCGGTAGGTTAATGGGGGTAGCGATCCAGACGGACCCTCCACAGGGTCCTACCACCCGCAAACAAACTTCTGCGAAGTCTGTCATGACCTTGACCTTCACATTTATTTGATTAATTTCTCCTTGGTCATCCCTCCTTCCTTCTATATTTCCTTCTATGATGTTCTTAAAAAAAAGGCGGTGTCGTCGCAGGTGTCCTAACATTCCTCTTCTCCTTTCTATTGTTGGCAAAATTCCTCTTTTTTTATTTTGTTCAGAACTTGTTCATTCGATACCCTTTCCATCCAACTTATCCCCTTCATTCTTCTCCAAAAACACATAGCCTCTAATATCTCTTTATCTCTTGGGTCTGCAAACATGTTCCAAATGGTTTCGTTCTCGTTGATGTTTCCGGGGTAAAAGGAGCTGATGTGAGATTTCAAGGTAAAAGCAATCTTATTTTACATTTCACCCAGACTCGTCCAGCCATTTTAGAGTGGAGAAGTAATAAATATATTCTCACACAAACTTTCCCATTTAAAATTATTAGTTCACCCCGTTCAGCCCCGTTCGTTAGAGTGGTGACCGCGAACCGGGAGACAAAAACGCAGGCCTTCCACAAGGTGGACCGACGATCTGGTAAAGGTTGCGGGAAACCGCTGGATGACAGTAGCAGAGAACCGGTCGTTGTGAACCTTCGGGAAGACCTTTGTGCAGCAGTTAACGCCTAGCCAGATGCGTAACGCTAAGTTACCGATTGTCGAAAATCGATATAATGTATACGATTGACTTCAGCTGATGACAAATCACTTCAACCGCTTAAGTCAAAAGAAATATCGTCAGCATCTGGACTACACCCTCTGACGATTTCCCCCAACTCCGTAAACTCCTGACCAATTGCCTGCAAATTTATGATGATCAGCAGGAGGATTTTGGTCGTGTTTAATGACGTGGATAAAGCGTCTGTCACTTTCTGACCACTGCGTAAGTGCGAAAGTGAAGGATGCTATATCAACCGGGATAAAGGTGACCATCATACGGGCTCAGAACAACAATGCTCAAGAAAAATATCCTTTAACTTACCGCCAAGCAACAGTGGCATTGTTGTGTTCCGGTGTGGGGATAAGACAACCGGTGAAATTACTAGCATAGAGGCATTCCATCTTGGTCCTTAGGGAACGCATTTGCAGTCTCCAGATTGCGAATGTTTATGCTACCATAATACCAAAAACATTGGATATTGGAGAATTTGGAGGACAAAAGAGGGGGATGATTGGCCATTTATTGCGGCATGACGTGTTTATCAAAAACATTATAGAGGGAAATATTGAAGGAAAGAGGCAGAGGAAGACCAAGGAGAAGCTACATGGACAAAATTTAGGAGAAGGTGCATGTCGTGTCGTATAAAGAGGTGAAAGAGCTGGCGGAGAAAAGAGAAGATTGAAATTCAAGAGAAGGGCTCTTAAATTAAAAGAGAGAGAATACCAAAGAAGGAAGAATTGAATGTAGTTAGTTCCGTGGGGTTGCCGGGTTAGAATAGTGCCACTCCATGTCTTCCCGTGGATGTCTTAAGAGGCGACTAAGGGAATAAAGGCTTGTAGTATTAGGCGGTGGGCTTGCAACCTGTCTCTAAGACACTGGTAAATCTTAGCCTGCTTGTGCAAAATGTGGTTACAGAATTATCAACAAGTTTTAGAGTTGTTGGTAGTTCTGTAGCTCTGCCTACCGCACGCTGGGAATGAAGGCGTGATGTTATGTATGTATCTAGTTAGCAATATAGAATGCTTGGAGTATTGCTGTTAGCCGTTTCTTTAGTATTACTGTAGTATGAATGAGTCCACTAACAATCGGGCTACATGCCTGAAATTACACGAAAACAGATTTTCGCACTGTTAACAGCTGTGTTGAATAAGTTTAACTTAAATTCAGATTTACACAGCTAAGTAAATAAGAGAAACTTCCCGCTTATCGGACGAGTTGAAACTGCTAGGTACTTTATCCCATCCTTCTTTCCTAAAGTCGTTTATCGCTATTCCCCCAAGAACCGTCCAATTGTTCGGGATAAAAATAACCCTATGTCCTTTCTCGGGACTCAAACTATCTCCACACGTAATTTCATCTAAATAGATTCAGCGGTTTATCTGTGAACGCGTACCAAACGGACAGACAGCGTTACTTTCGCATTTATAATATTAGTAGACAAATGCGAAGGTTTGTATGTGTGTGATAGTTTGTTATTCCTTCACGCTGCAACGGCTTGACGGATTTGAATGATTTTTTAAATGGAGATAGCATTTTTATTCCGAAGGAATAACGATAATCGAAATCTAGGTGGACGAAGTTGCGTGCTACCTACTAGGTAATAGGTCAGTCCAACTGTGAGGACACGTTGGCCTAGTTGGGAGTGACCCTGCCTCTGAAGCCAGCGGTCCTGGGTCAAATCCCGGTAAGGGCAGATATTTGTGTGATGAGCGCGAATATTTTTTCCCGAGTCTTGGATGTTTTGTATTTCTCTATATAAGTAAGATTATCGTGGTCTTGTACCCATAGTACAAGCCTAGAGCTTAGTTTGGGACTAGGTCAATGTGTGTAAGATTGTCCCCTGATATTTATTTAATTTATTTATTTTAAGTGAAATCGGCGTCCCGCAATATTTTTGACCAAAAGCCGAATTTAGTTGGACTGACCTATTCACCATTCATTTTAAAACAAATTAGAGATCTCTCTCTTTTAGTTTTGGAATCATTTATTTAATTTCACGGCGACGCAAAATAAGTTAGACTTTTGTATGAGGCAGAACTTACGTGACCGTAATTATCCGAATCGCAACTCAAAAAATTACGCTCTTCTGGCTTCACCCTAAAATAAAACGGTGCGGAACCCTAAGTGCTTGAGCCGGACTCTAAATTGACAGGTTTTCTGTATGGCAAAAGACTTGCAAGAGGCATTTTTGTGGTGGCAATGGCAACGCATTTGGGACTCGTAACCCTAGCGAAACATTACACTTACCAAAATCAAAATTTCTTGAACGGGCGCCCAAATCTAAGAAAATATTATGAGATAATGATGATTTTTTAAGAGCTATCCAATGATACCTCACTCAATGGGATATCAATTCATTGAACGCTATTTTCTGCTGAAACCATAATGTTTTCAGAATATCTTGAACATCTAACCTAATGTTTAAGATGCCCTGAAAACATTATGGTTTCAGCAGAAAATAGCGTTCGATGAAATGAAATTCGATGAAGTGATGAGTTACCCACTCAATGACATAACGTAAAATGTATTTTCTGCATTGTACCTATGGAAGAACAGAAAAAAATAAATTCAAAATTATATTTTACAACTTTGTCGGCGAACCTTAAAGGTATAATGTACAACTATGTCAAATTACGGCTTTGTAGTAGCAAGAGTGACTGATATTTCCCGGGGGCAGACGGACAGACGGACATCGTGAAACTACAAGTGTTCCTTGTTAACTACGGAACTGTAATAAGTAGGACGGAAGTTTTTACGTAGGGGGCGTTTTTCAAAAATTACGTACACTTAAGGGTAAACATTAACAACGGTATTTTTTCCACTACGTTACGAAAATTTGTCATATATTTATATATACTGCCCTTATAAGCATAGATCGTTATCGCGGGGGCAAAAATCAATCAGTTATAGGTTAAAGAACACATGTAACAGATTGTCTGTTTAGTAAAAAAGGAATATCATGCCTACGCATTCTAAACCTCTAAGAAGTTCTTCATATCTTACACGGCGTTTTCTATGGATAGACATAGTTGGTCAAAGAAATTTTCATAATAAGCCAGTAATGTGTTATTTTGTTTTAAACGGTTTCATTTAGCTTTACCGCGTATATTTGTTTGTTAGTGGCTGTTAGCTTCAAATCTAGCTATTGATTTAACCTTCGATTGATATTTTAACCTTCGATCTTTAAATGCTGAAGCTGTAGATGGTACTGCTTAGCTTAATGACATTGATACTAGAAGATTCACAAAAGGTTTTAAAACCCGTTAAACTCAGTATTAAAAATTATCAACTTTGCAATTTTTAAGGTACCTAGTCATAGCTTTCCCATAGAGACCCGTCACTATGCGAGTGTCGCTTCTGTTATTGCCTACTTGTCATAATCTTTGAGTATTGTAAAATCGTATTTGCTCCCGCGATAACGATGCATTTAAAAGCCAACAGGCGGTATTTCAAATTAAATAAGCATAGCAGATTCAGCCCTCACCTGTTAGTAATATGGTCGAACTTGCTACAGGAGTTTTGTCTGAGATGTCACTATTTCTCTTAAAGCAGTAATAGTTAATTTTTGTGACGTAATAGAAGAATTACCGTTGTTAATTTTGGTCCTTAACTATAGGTACTATTTTTGCAGCGTTCGCCTCAATTCGTAATCCGTGCCTTACTTCCCTTGGTGAATAAACTACTATTATTTCGCATAAAATGTGGTACAAGCGATGGTCATACCATTGTAAAAACCAGTCTGGATCATTAGTTATTTCCGCATCAGTAGGTAGGCACTTGGAATACATTATTACATTGTTGTCTCTCCGATCTATGGCTTTGGAAAAACTTGAGGTCACGTTTCAAGGTCACCATTTCCAAAACTTAAAAACCAACTGAAAATCAAACCACAATTTCTAACAAATAAAAGAACTACATTTGAATGAGTTCACTCGCAGCATTTAAAAAAACATTACACATCTAACAGTTATCAAATAAAATTAAACTTTAATAAGCTAAAATTAGAGTTGAATTTCAAAGAAATGTCACTGACATAGCGCTCGTGAATATTATTACACAAAGTTACACATGCCGCTTGGCATTTTACACTACGACCTTATCGCCATACATTTACGATTGATAATTTAATGTTTTTCGTTTGACAACGGCACGGCGGTTGTGGAATCTGCGCAAGAGTTTACAAGGTCATAACATGGCGAACCGAGTTCGTTCCTCCGATTGGCATTTCTCCTGTAGCGTTAAACTGGACGTTTGTATTTAATTCGTTTTACTTAACATATAAGTGTGTTAGTTTGCCTTCAACGCCTAAATTAATTGACTCGAAATATCCTGGAAAACTGGACAGTTTTTAGGGAATAACGATAAAAGACTTCTACACGAATGGAGCTGTCAGGTAAACGCTAGGAGGGTCATGTTTTTAGGTCTACGTATGGTATGTATCTATCGATACTCAGCTGTTTGAATATCCAGACTTTAAATAAGTAAAAAACGTGAAAAAACATTTACCTAGTCCCAAACTAAGCTCTAGGCTTGTACTATGGGAACTACACAACGATAAACATACTTATATAGAGAAATATATACGTAAATACAAAGAAAACATCCAAGACTTTCATCACAAAAATATTTGTCCTTACCGGATTTGAACCCAGGGCCGCTAGCTTCGAAGGCAAGGTTATTACCAACTAGGCCAGCGTGTCGTCAAAAAATGAAAAAAACATTTAAATCTTTTGAAATAAAATTAAAACGGTCTTCTAATTTACGTAATGTAATTTAGAAAATAAAATCGAATGAATGTTTAAAACAATTAAAAAGAAAGAAAATATTGCTTTCCGCTGTAACGTACTCGAGTGGGTTTCTGTCTCTGACTCAAGTCATTACCTTGACTTTTCAGTTTTCGCTACGTAACATTAGTATTACCTAGACAGTGGCGAGGGGTGACGTCACTTATATTGCCATAGTAACACAAACTATGATGTTTGAACTATGGAATACGGCCAGTAAGATAACACATAATAAATAAAATCCAAGGCATAAGTTTTGTAGGGTTCCGTAGTCAAACTTGGAACCCTTATAGTTTCGCCATATCCATCCGTCCGCAGCCTAGCTCAGAGACTCTTAGTACTAGAGAGCTGTAATTTGGCATGAATATACATATTAGTCACGCCAACAAAGTGGTAAAATAAAATATTGAAAAAAATATATTTTAGTGTACTTCCCCTACACGTAAATTGGGATTTTTTTTTCTCGTCTACCTCTTAATGTGAAGTGTCGTTGGGTAGCTCTTTCAAAAATATTGCGGGTTTGTGAGAACAATTTTTCACTTACGTGACTTGTTTATCAAATATTAAGCTTTAAAGCGCAATTTTTTTAGACTCATGTGCCCCCTTCAGCCTAAACTACAAATGCAAAAAATCAGAAAAATATCTTTAATGAAACCGCGTATAATTAATTTAGAAGGAAATCTATCACGACTAAGTAGATATCATTAGTTCTTGAGATACAGGTGATTATAGTGTTTATACTAAAATTATCTAAGACGGCACCAAATGACTTTTAATAGAAAATTCGTTATTACTTGTTGTGTATTATGTTTGTAGTACTTAACGGCTACGGAACCCTACACTGAGCATGGTCCGACATGCTCTTGCCCGGTTTTTTTTGCAATGTTACTAGTAAGGTTATTGCAACACAGATTTAATTATTTTATTCCTTAACTTTAACAAAGTTCTAATACCTCATTAAGAAGTCAGCAAACTAAGGAAGTAATTTAAGCAATTTAAGCACGGCATGCCTATGTTATCATTAATTTTAAGTTAAAATAATCAATAATTAAATTTTTATATTAAGTTTGTAACAATTTATTTTCAGACGAAGCGCATTGCCTTTTTAGGGTTCCGTAGTCAACAAGGAACACTTATAGTTATTAGGTGCTCGTATGCCTTCTCCTTAACATAAAAAACAGACAGTGTTTATTTATAATATTACACAGTTTATTGGCATTTAATTATTATTTAAGTATTTAACATTTATAATTGTGTCCAAATAGATGTTATTTTTTGTGTTTGTTTCTAGTATCGGCTTCGGAACCTTACACTGAGCATGGTCCGACATGCTCTTGCCCAGGGCATCTATTGGTCCGTTAAAACGATATCGTGTTGGACACGTTTAAAAAACGTTTATGTCACAGTCGCCATTATTGTAAATGACATAAGAGTTATCAAAACGTTGACAATACGGAAACACGTCAAATACGATATCGTTATTACCGTGTAGTATCCCAGCCCAGTTTAGTTGTTGCAAATAAACCTTTATAATGTAATGTATCGAACCAATTGCGACACGAACAAACAGATCGACATATCAATTATAAATGGGCCTGAGATCCGGACACACGAGCTGAAGCGACACTCTGTAATGACACCAATGGCTGTAACCTACCCAATTAAGTAATCCAGGCTTCAGTCAGTCACTAAATTGACCTATTTACCAGTCTACCACATTGTCTGACCTTTGATGCGGTGTAAACAACATTACTCAATGGCTCTAATTAATTTGGTATGCGTTACCAATTGTAGTAGAGCGGTGGCGTCAAATAATATAGTAAGCAATGTAGGTCTATTTAATTTGGATGTGGTTTCTAAATACAAATAGATAGTGAATTGTATGGAATGAAGCTAAATTAGTAGCGATTTTATTGATTTAGAATAGTCACGTGCGTGGGTATGTCTTCTACTGAGTAAAACACATATTGCTTTTGATATTTAATCGAAACATTATGGGTTTGAGAAAACAGTTTTTTAATTAAGTAATCCGTTTATGAAATATTAAGCTTTAAAGCGCTAATTTTTGTTAGACTCAAGTGTCCCCCACCCCCCTACAGCCAAAACTACAAATACTAAAAATCTGAAAAAAAACTTAAATGCAAGAGCATATAACGAATTTTAAAAGAAAACAGTTAAGTAGACATCATTGGTTCTTGAGATACAGGCGATTAAAGTGTTTATACGTACTAAAATCATCTACGACAGCACTTGACTTTAAATAGAAAATTAGTGATTACTTGATGTTTTTTTAGATAGATAGATAAAACGTTTATTTGCTTACTACAAATCACACACACAATTGACAAAGAAAAAACAACACAATTACATAAAAAGTTGGCAAAAGAATGTGTGCGTTGCAGCAGTGCAAAAAGGAAATGGCTCAGCGTATAGCTTTGCTCATGATGAGCACAACGCTGATATTCTGCCACAACCCCGAGGAGCGACAGAGCTACAACAAGCAAATTTATAGACAAAAAGAACAAGATAATAATATAAATAATATTTTATGTTTGTAGTAGTTAACGGCTTCGGAACCCTACACTGAGCATGGTCCGACATGCTCTTGCTCGGTTTTTACTCGGCCGCCATTACTGACAAGTCAATAAGAGTTAGTAAGCTATCGCAACGTTGACAAACCATATCGCACCTTTGGTAGAACAAGGGCACAATGTTCAATGTGACTACAGGGGAAATTGTGCCCTTGTCCAGTAGAACAAAGGCACAATGTACCTACAATGTGACTACAGGGGAAATTGTGCCCTTGTCCAGTAGAACAAAGGCACAATGTACCTACAATGTGACTACAGGGGAAATTGTGCCCTTGTCCAGTAGAACAAAGGCAGAATGTACCTACAATGTTACTACAGGGGAAATTGTGCCCTTGTCCAGTAGAACAAAGGCACATTGTTAAAATTCCTTATAGATCCAGGTATCTATCCATCCATATAGGTATTGAAACTCGTTAGGTAATCCACAATACAGTATTATATGCACATTAATGTAACTTGTCCAATCTTCTAGTCTAGTCCAAATACATTTTACAGCCTTTTTATCTTTAGTGTTAATCCGCCGACCGCCATCCGCCATGTTACTAAAGGGGAAATTGTGCCCTTTTCCTACCGAAGGTGCGATATGTCGCATGTCAAAATGAATATCCCCAAACAATATGAATGTTAAAATGTAGGCCAAGTATTTTCGGTAATCAATGGACAATAAATAGTGTCTTGAAAAAACAGGAATAAATAATCTTCTTGAAAAAAAAAACTAGAAACATGGCAGGACTTTTTTAGGTCAACGTGTAACTATTTTTTAGAGCATGTGCAGTTTTGTCATTGTCATAAGCAATATTTAAATCAAAACAATCTGTGAAAAACCTCTAAAAAGTAAAAAATAATAAGTAGTGGCCCTATAAGTTTAATTATACTTAAGTAGGTATTAATATTTTGATACAAGCGTCGTCGTAGGAGTAAGGGCTGATTGTTTGATAAGTAGGTAGTTAACTGAACACTGACATTAACTAAACTGGCACGGCTGGGGACCGCTAAGTAGATAAATGTAATAATATAAAATACCCCAAATAGCGGTCCCCGACGTGTCATTTTAGTTATGGTTTATGGTCAGTGTTCAGTTAACTACTTATTATTTTTTGCTTTTTAGTGTTTATTTTACAGACCGTTTTGTGTCGGAGGTTTTTTAAATTACTAGTTTTATTTTTTATTTCACGCTTTTTAAACTTCTCCTTCTGAGTGTCTGTTTTTGGTATCGTAGCTCCCAAACGAATGAACGGATTTAGACGCAGGTTTTTTTTAATACAGTTACATTAATCAGGATTCGTGTGGTTCCCGGGTTAGAATAGTGCCACTCCATGTCTTCCCGTGGATGTCGTAAGAGGCACTAAGGGAATAAGGGCTTGTAGTACTGTTAGGCGATGGGCTTGCAACCTGTCACTAATACACTGGTAAACATCTTAGCCTGATTGTGCAAAATGTGGTTACAGAATTATCAACAAGTTTTTTAGAGTTGTTGGTAATTCTGTAGCTCTGCCTACCCCGCTCTGGGAATAAAGGCGTGACTTTATGTATGTGTATGTATGTATTAATCAGGATGGTTCTTAGCATAATTTAATGAAAATTAGTTGAGCCGTTTAAGAGATATCAGCTCTGAAAGAAGGTGTCGCCGTTATATCGGGGGCTTTTAACCCCCTAAAAGCTCAATGTCTCAAAAAACGGCTAAACCGATATTAATAAATTATGTTTAAGAACCGCTAGAAAACCTGCTTTCAAATGAAAAACCGCGTTCAAAACAGTTCCATCTAAGAGCTACGGTGCCACAGACAGACACACACACACTTACACATCAAACTTATAACACCCTCTTTTTGCGTCGGGGGTTAACTTAACTGTTGAGTTTCTTGCGGCGCTTCTTCTCAGCAGTGGTCTCCTCTTGGGCAGCGCTGGTAGAATTTTGACGTGTAAAAGTGCCCGTGCGGGCTACTTACTAAATAAACAAGTTTTATCTTTTTTTAAGGCTTGCCTTGGTGCATACACGTATTTAACACGTAAGTACGAGTATGTAGAGCATAGTGAGGAGACGCTGAGATCACTCAGCTATCAAAAAAATACACACAATATACACACGCGGGTGGTAGGACCCTGTGCAGGGTCCGTCCGGATCGCTACCACCATCTTATCCATTAACCAACCGCCAAGCAACAGTGTTCGCATTGTTGTGTTCCGGTTTGGGGATAAGACAGCCGGTGAAATAACTAGCATAGAGGCATTCCATCTTAGTCCTCAGGGTTGGCAACGCATTTGCAGTCTCAAGATTGCAGTCTTGTGAATGCGAATGTCTATGGGTCACAGTTTTCACTTACCATCAGGTGGCCTGTGTGCTCATTTGCCTTCTTGATAACATAAAAAAGAAAAATTATAATAGGTGCGGACGATAACATTTCACACCACGTTAACTTGGTTTTTTAACCCCTGACGCAAAAATAGTGTTATAAGTTTGACGTGTAAGTGTGTGTGTGTGTCCGTTTTTTTAAATAAAGCAGGTTTTCTAGCGGTGGTTCTTAAACATGTTTTATAAAAATCGGTTCAACCGTTTTTGAGATATGGAGCTTTTAGGGGTTAAAAGCCCCGGGTCCCCGACGTGTCAGTTTAGTTAGTGTCAGTGTTCAGTTAACTATCTACTTATCACACACGACGACGACACGGTGGCGTAGTTGGGAGTGACCCTGCCTCCGAAGCCAGCGGTCCTGGGTTCAAATCCCAGTAAGGGCAGATATTTGTGTGATGAGCGCAAATATTTGTTCCTGAGTCTTGGATGTTTTCTATGTATTTAAGTATGTTTATCGTTGTCTAGTACCCAAGTACAAGCCTAGAGTTTGGGGCTAGGTCAATTTGTGTGAGATTGTCCCCTGATATTTATTTATTTATATATTTATTTATTTATTTATTTATTTATTTATTTATTTATTTATTTATTTATTTATTTGTCAAACAATCAGCCCTTACGGCCACTACTAATTATTTTTTACTTTTTAGAGTTTCTTTTACAGATTATTTAGAGTCGGGGGTTTTTTAAATTTCTAATTTTATCCATAACTTTTAGGGCCTGTTTAGTAATCGACAAGTAAATTTATCTGTCAAATAAAGATAGCCCTCTCTTTGTTCATTTTAAAGTGTAAGAAAGGGATAGGGGTAAATATAACAGATATGTTGACGATTGTGAAACAGGGGTAGAACAATTAATTTATAACTGTATAGCGGGGAGTTGTTCGGATTACTTCCTGCCACATCCTTCCGCCTTCGTCCTACGCGACAGAACTTCCACAACCATCATTTAGATGGTTGGCAGTCCACAACCGTGCGTTTTACTAGGAATTTCCTGCCACGCACAACTAAACTGTGGAATGGTCTGTCGCCTGCGGTATTTCCGGACCAACACGACCTTCGAACCTTCAAGAAAAGAGCGTACCCATTTAAAAGGCCGGCGACGTACCTGTAACTCCTCTGGTGCTGCAGGTGTCTATGGGTGACAATATTCGCTTACCATCAGGCGATCTGTCTGCTCGTTTGCCTCCTATTCCATAAAAATAAAAATAAAAAAATCTCCTGAAATACACCTAGTGTAATTTTTTGCCATTTTTACCGTCGGTAGTTTTCAAAATAAAGGACCCTCCCAGAGTGTTTCTCTACGCGTCTCACGTTACTCGTAATCACTAGTATTTTCACCCAGTCTTACCCAGCACCGGAACACAACCATGCGAATACTGCTGTTTAGTGGCAGGTTAAAGGATAGGATGGTGGTAGCGATCCTGACGGACCAGGGTCCGGGGTAAAGCAGGCTTTAAGTTTTTCCACCACTCAAAAATAGACAAACTTACGCTTTACCTACTAAAGATTTTACCTATCTATCTACTTAACTTCTATATTGCCTAAAGTCGCGTGCTGTTACTTTCTGCCATGGCGAATTAGAAAGCAACAAATAAGTGCTTATAAGGTCTCCCAAACACCTTTAGTTTTAGTGGTGGTAGGACCCCGTGCAGGGTCCGTCCGGATCGCTACCACCATCTTATCCATTAACCACCCGCCAAGCAACATTCGCATTGTTGTGTTCCGGTGTGGGGATAAGACAACCGGTGAAATTACTAGCATAGAGGCATTCCATCTTAGTCCACAGGGTTGGCAACGCATTTGAGGTCTTAGGATTATAGTCTTGAGAATTGTAATGTCTATGGGTCTCAGATTCCACTTACCATCAGGTGGACTGAGTGCTCGTGTGCCTTCTCATTAATATAAAAAAAAGTTGGAATACATACTTATACGAAATACATTAAATCACGCCTGTTTCGCAGAGGGGTAGGCAGAGACCACTTCTTTCCACCTGCTACGATCCTGACAAATCTCTTTCGCTTCTTCCACATTCATACATCGAAATTTAAAATAACCTTATATGAAATCTTGGTCTAAAACATGAGTAACAAATAATCATATCTTATTTCTGTAGACTTTAAAGAAAACGCCTAAGGTTTATATTCAATAAAAATTACATAATTCGAGACCATATATCCTTCTAAGAACTCGTAAAAATCACCTAACGCTATCCCAAAGACACAAAAAAAGCTACCTGAGCTATGGTCCCCGCTCGACCAATGGCGGCCGGGTATTTAAGGTCTATATCCTAGTCTATGATTACATAGGCGTCTACACAAAGGTTTATGTTATGTTTTTGGTGTTTGTTTGTGGCTTTTTTTTAGTTTTTTGTCTGGACGTGATGTAATACATCATTTTTACTTCAATACATCCAACTATTATTAAAAATGCAAAGCTATATTCCTATTCCCAATATTATTGGTATTTCTTCGCATTATTATTTTATATAATTGAATAAAATTAAATGGCGTTGTTAAGCGCATCACTTGAGAATGTCTCCACTGTCTCCAGATACCTATGGCTGGCTACGATAGTGCGCGTGCAAAAATGTGTTATTTTGCATAAAGAGCAGTTTAGATCTTGCACAGATTAAATAAATATGAAATCCTTCATGTCAAAGTCAAAACATAGTGATTATTGCACACGCTTTGATGATTTTTTTAAATGTTTGTTTAAATCCGTGTAAAAAATGAGAAATACACGAAAACAAATTGGAAAGGACGTCTGTCAAATCAGCAAGTTCATAATAAATTTAGAGATATAGTCGGATGATTATCTTTTCGCTTGCATTACCTTTATAAGTTTATAATTGGTGTATATTTCTGAAATTATAAAACGGTTTGTTAAGTAACTCGTTAGTTAAGACTTCGAACAAACACATAACATAATCCACACTCCACAGCAACAAAAACAACTCGATAACGCTTAGACAGATACCAAAACGTTAAAAACTAACCTAAATTTATGTGCAAACATCCCAAAAAAACAAAATACGACCTGGCCTATTTCTTCAGCCAATCACCGACCGGTATTCGCCTTCTATATATGAATAGACCAATATCTATGAGCGCATAGATGCAATGCGCTTGCGCCGCGCTATTGGTCGCCCTTAAGAGTGGCAACGTCGCGCCGAGCCCTTCCAAATTCAAATGTAGAGTGACATAAGTGTCCGTTATTTAACGCAGTGTTGCGACGTTTTGGTATTAGTGCGTTTTTGACGGAACAAGTTATCTGTTTTAACGGTTTTTTGATAGTGGCGTCTGTTTTTTTTGTTCGGGTGTGGTTTTTGTATTTAGAGTGCACATAGTAAATACATTTTATTTATTTTAGGAGTATTAAGATACGGAAATAATGGATTTCCAATAACGCAACGCTGCTGGTTAGAGGAATATAAAATAATAACGTATTTTCACAATTAAGTACGGCTAGTTCGTGTTTTATAATAAAAACTATAGCACTAATGCCGCTAGAAATATGAGATACTGGGTAGGTATATGGGTTTAAGAGCTTGGCCTGCGCTCTGTCGTGCGTATTGATTCGGACGAAAAAGAAATCAACATTTTATTTTACCCCTATGTTGGCGTGAATAATATGTATATTCATGCCACAACAGCTCACAGCTTTCTAGTATTAAGAGTCTCTGAGCTAGGCTGCGGACGGACGGACGGGCAGACATGGCGAAACTAAAAGGGTTCCTAGTTTAACTACGGAACCCTAAAAAGGCGGGCAATTACCATTAGGGGTTCTTTTTTAACCATTTTGGTACAGATCCTGAGAATGTAATACATTAAATCACGCCTGTTTC
Source organism: Acleris holmiana (assembly GCA_949316455.1). NCBI lineage: Eukaryota > Metazoa > Arthropoda > Insecta > Lepidoptera > Tortricidae > Acleris > Acleris holmiana. The sequence continues at coordinate 9,707,794 of OX438791.1, read as the reverse complement.
CCAGAGGGGTAGACAGAGACCACTTCTTTCCACCTGCTACGATCCTGACAAATCTCTTTCGCTTCTTCCACATTCATACATAGAGTCATGCGTATACGTCGGTTTCGGGTACTTAAGATAAGAATACACAAATAACACGCAAATATTTACCAATACCGGGAATCAAACCTAGGACCGAAGCTCCACGGGCAGGGTCACTAACTAACCGCCACTGAGCCAGTGCAATGCCCTCCGCAAAAATAAACCGAGTGGCGTCTAAAAGAGTCTTGTGTTCTTATCTGTGTGTGGTATGCAGTTTGCACGAATGCACTCTTGGGTTGATAGCGCGGTGCAGTGACCGCAAGGTTAGGGCTGGCGATTTTTAAAACTGATGCCGTACAAAGGGAGTACACTTAATACAGTAACCGCCTGTTTCACAATCGTCAAGTGAAGCATAGGTATCTGTAAATTTTTAGCCCTTTCCCTTTTATACACTTGAGAATAGACAAAGTGAGGGCTGTCTTTATTTGACAGATGAATTTACCTGTCGATTGTGAAACAGGCCCTAAAACTGGTAAATATAAAATAATACTAATGGGTCATACAAAAGTTGTCTCTCTTGTGGTCAATAGTTAAATAGCTTGTGTGCATATACTTAAGTTTTGTTTTTATATGATAGGTCCAAAGCAGTCCTGACGGAGTTTTTGCGGGAATGGGCTTAGCCAGAAAATTAGGCCTTAAAAACGTTAACTTTCGGTGTGTCCACAGGAAAGACGGTAACCTAAATCTGTGTATGACCCAAATAAATAAATATCACAGGAATATGTCACGCAAATTGACCTAGTCTTAAACTACCAGGCTTGTACTATGGGTACTGTACTAGGCAACGATAAACTTACATAGAGAAATATTTTATACTTAAATACAGAGAAAACATACAAAACACAAAAAAATACTCGTGCTCATCACACAAATATCTGCCCTTACGGGGATTTGAACCCGGGACCGCTAGCTTCGAAGGCAGGGTCACTACCAACTAGGCCAGCGTGTCGTCAATATATATCTTCAATGTGGTATGTTAACCTGCCGCCAAGCAGTAGTGTTCGCATTGTTATGTTCTGGTTTGGGGATCCGGTGAACGGTGGATTACTAGCATAGAGGCATTCCATCTTATTCCTCAGGGTTGCCAACGCATTTGAAGTCTTAAGATTGTAGTCTTGAGAACTTACATGTCTATGGGTTCCAGAGTCCACTTACCATCACTCCATGTCATAAAAACCCCTGTAATATAGGTGACCTCTACTTTTACCATTTAACCTTTCTTTTATTCCATAAGGTGGACTAGACATAAATTCGTGAAGCGGGTTTTAACTCGGAATAACTAGCATAGATATATCCTATCTTTGCTTTCAGGTTTGACGTATCATGTAATAAATAAATAAAACCATGTGTCCGTAATTTTTATGGTTTTGTCATGTCCAAGTTAAATAACCAAAATAAGTGTAACTAAGTGGCACTCCATACAAAAGTAACAGAATATGAAAAAACCTTTTCTCAGCGGTCATCAGCCGGTGGTACACACATCGACATCTATTAAACAGTATGTCCAATAAATATGAAAAGAAATACAAAGGTTTGACGAAAATTTGTTTCAACATGAAGAAAAACAGCGCTTCTCAAAAAAAGGACGCAAGTGCCATGAAGATACGCCCCTTTTGCTGGTACCCTTTTTAGGGTTCCGTAGTCAAATAGCAAAAAACGGAACTCTTATGTTCCGTCTGTCAGTCCATCCGTATGTCACAGCCACTTTTTTTCGAAGCTATAAGAACTACCTATACTGTTGAAACTTGGTAAGTAGTATTCTGTGAACCGCATTAGAATTTTTACACAAAAATAGAAACAAACAATAAATTTTGGGAGTTCCCCATACTTAAAACTGAAACTCAAATATTTTTTTTCATCAAATCCATACGTTTGTGGTATCTATGGAGGTTTCTAATAAAAAAAAAATCTAAACTGAATAGTTTGCGCGAGAGACACTTCCAAAGTGGTAAAATGTGTCCCCCCCCCCTGTACTTTCTAAAATAAGAGAATGATAAAACTAAAAAATATATACGATGTACATTAACCATGCAAACTTCCACGTACCTTCATTCCCAGAGTGGGGTAGGCAGAGCCACAGAAATACCAACAACTCTAAAAAGACTTGTTGATGATTCTGTAACCATATTTTGCACAAACATGTTGCAAGCCCATCGCTTAACAGAACAACAAGCCCTTATTCCCTTAGTCGTCTCTTACGACATCCACGGGACATGGAGTGGCACTATTCTAACCCGGCAACCACACAGTAAAATCGCTAGTGTTCCGTAACGTGAATCTCACTAAACATAACGCCTGTTTCTGTTCTTTGGATATATTAAACTTGATCATATTTCCTTGAGACTGTTAAACGTGAAAACATGATTAGAAATAAAATCCTCGTGGTTGGTATTTTTGTTGCTCTGCCTACCCCACTCTGGGAATGAAGGCGTGATGTTATGTGTGTAATTATGATCAGCTATGGGTCATTTTGGTAGATCATGTGGCTAAGGCTGCGGGAAAGGGATGCAAGCGGCGAGGACTGCTCCTTGTGGCGAGCCATGGGGGAGGCCTATGTCGATGACATGTTACCCTTGTTGGTAGAGACCCTGCATCTGAAGCTAGCGGTCCTGTGGGGGTAGACGAGTTGCATTCGACGATCGTTAGCGATTATTATTCGACTGAAACATGTATGGAATTGACGTAAGCCACCGAGATAGTAACACGTGACTATCTCGGTGGCTTACGTCAATTCCATACATTTGTCTATCGAAAAATAATCGCTAACGATTGTCGAATGCAACTCGTCTAGCCCGACAGAGTACAACTCCTGGTCAGGGCAGATATTTGCGTGATGAGCGTGAATATTTGTTTATGGATTTTGAATGTTTTCTTTATAAATATCAGGGGACAATATCACACAAATTGATCTACTTCCGAAATAAGTTCTAGGCTTGTACTATGGGTAGGTACTAGACAACGATTAACATACTTATATAGAGAAATAAATACTTCAATACATAGAAAATATCCAAGACTCAAGAAAAAATATTCACCCTCATCACATAAATATTTGCCCTTACCGGGATTTGAACCCAGGACCGCTGGCTTCAGAGGCAGGGCCACTCCTTACTTGGCCAACGTAGCGTGTCGTGTCGTTATATTTGTAGGGTGTATTTCTCTATATTACTATATTTATCGTTATCTAGGACCCATAGTAGCTATAGGTACACGCCTAGAGCTTTGTTGGAGATAAGGTCAATTTGTGTGAGATGGTTCCCTACCACGCTGCCAAGGGAAAAGATTTAGACATAGGCTCGGGACTTTAATTCTTCTATTCCATATTCCAACGTAAGAATAAAGAGTTAAGGTTTAAAATAAAAGTGTGTTTTGTGTGACTTGAGTCTTTATTACTAAGCGACTTAAACCCCGGGTGGCTGTCATTTTAATAATTTCATAATAATATTTCATCCTTCACTTTCTCAACCGTATCGTATGTAATTGATTAGTAGGAAAAGCACTCATGTGTATAAGTAAAATAAAGACTACTTTTCTATCAAACTATTCGATCAGATAGGAGGTTGAAAAAGTAAAGGGTCGATTAAACACCAGTTCCCGTTTGACTTCATTTGACACTGGTTCCAAAAAAACAAGATGGCGAAAATTCAAAAGGACCTAATAATGATAAAGGAAAGCATGATAGTGTCAGGGTTGACCCTTGTTTCACAGAATTTCATTTCATTGACAGGCTTGTCTAGACAGACAAAATCTATACTCATATTTTGTGATAGTGACAGTTTAAGATATCTTGAGAACAACAGGGTTTCAGCAGAAAATTTGTTTCGATGAAGTGATATTCTGTGAAACGACATGTTGATTTAAGTGAGAGCAATGAAACAAGAGAAAGAGACAGCGCTAAAGCAGTTGCATATGTTCGTCCTGTTCACTGCCTGGATTTTGTGAAATTTCGTAAATCGGCTCCAGACCTAGCTTAACTAATTTTGTATTTTTTCTGTCATGGAGAAATCAGGGGAGCGTGCTGGCCACCCTGATGGTAACAGGCTCTATGGCCATTTCTTTTTTTTAAATATGCAATAATTTTAGAATCTACGAACCTATTTTGGTGATATACGATGATGGATTCTTACTGAAGTTAGGCGTTAAAAATGTGACTATTCTATAACGAGTGTATGTATAACGCCTATAACTAGATTACTAGTAAACAAATTAAAACAATAACTCGTAACACCCTTGAATGCTTTTGGTTTACGCTAAATATTGAAAAAAAAAATCTAAATTCCTACTTTCTGATTACAGAAAGTTTTTTTTATTAAGTATCAACTTAATATCGTTATATTTAAGGTTTCGGTAATGTTTTATGTATGTTTAAAGGTTTTGTTAAAATAATGTAAATCCGTAATCGGCCTATGATTTGTAATGAGCCTTCATTATAATTTGTGCTGTGGATCCATTGTTTCAATAAAAAAAAAAACACCATCTATGCCTTTTAAATCATAGTAATACTACGGTTTCCAATCAATACTTATTCGAATGAGAATTTAAACTTTGGCATTAAAGATTTGATCTGAAGGTGACCAGCTCGCTTTAAATCACGAAGCCAATTTCACTCCAAACGCTGCTCCAACTATTTCAAATTATTATTTTCCAAGCTATGTTCACATTAAGTTATAGGTATACAATCAAAATCAGCACAAAACTAAACGTTGTAGAGATCGTTGGGTTATGCCCAGGCAATGGACGTCTTGAAACAAAGACCGTTATCGTACGAGAAATCAAAATCTTTCGTAGAGTCCATTAATGCAACACAATTTGATTAACTCTCTTGTTATCGCTGTAAATAACTTACTTAAGATGGTGATCGATATTCACAGCATCGCAAGCGGCAAGACAACAGCTCTCCAATCAAATTATCGATTGAAGTCAGCCATTTAACCTCAATTCCGCAATTTCTTTGTTACATTGTAACTATATTTCTTCAAGGACTTCGCTTTGTTGAGAAAATAATATATAATAATGAAAGGACAATAGGATTTAAGTTTATCTTCATTATTAATGGCGCATGTTATATAAAATGGGTGGAGCCTCTAGAGCTTTGTCATGTCTGAAGATCCCGTTCTCCCATTATAAGGAAAATGTAATTATATTAAGTCTATATAAAGACAAATTACTTATACACATGAGTATAAATATAGAGAAAAAATCACACTTATTGGTAAATCTGGAATCAAATAGTGAAAGATTTGGTGTGTCAAATTCAGGGTTAACAATTTCACAGTTTATAGATAAACTTAGTTAATTTGGGTAGAAATGTGTATAAAACTTACATTTATTCCGTTTTCAGCCTTTTTACTAAACGATTATTCTAGAAAGATGTGTCGGAGACGCGAAAGTACTTGCTTTTAATGTAAGGAGAAAGCGCATGGTTGGAGGGGGAAGTTTCCAAAATGGCTTCCTTAGAAATGACGTAACGTCAATTTTACAACGTTTTCCCCCAAAAATGTTGCGAAAATCAAAGAAAATACATAATTTAGTTGGAAATAATGAAATGAAAAGTAATTTTTAACAGTTTTTGATGTGATTTTATGGATAGTGGTGCCCTGTAAGAACTTTTAACATGAAATCAGTATTATTGATTTGTTAGAACCACACCCTTCTCGAACGTAGTCTAAGAATAGGTCACTGAAAAATCGTGAAAATCTATGAAAATCGCTGACAAATCTGAAACTTGGGCTTTTTAACGTCAAAATCACAAAGAAAACTCACGATGAAAAACAATAGAGCATCTCAAAAAACACGTTCGAAAAATTCGAACGTTCCAAATTCAAAAAGCAAACCTAAATCCAAAACCAACTCACCACATCCAACATGGCGGACACAAAGAACGCGAACTCGAAGCAACTGAAATCCTTTTTTCCGTTCCGATTCTCATTTTAAACTAGTTGATAGTGTTTTTTGCACTGTGAAAATTGTTTTTTGGTTTTTATTGAGGATCGGCGTTGATTTTTGGCGTTTTTCTCGGCGGGTTGGTGGAGTGTATGCACACGGGCGGGTGCAATGCGTGTACTGACCCGGCCGGCGCTGCAGCGCGCACACAGCGACAAGAGTTAACGCCACGCACACAGACACACGGCTACGGTAATCCAGGACCGGGTACTTTGCACTGCACATGGCAACAGACTTGGTTTATTTAATGCGTGCAAGTTTCGCTTGTAATTTCGAGGACAGACTTGAAAATATATTTATATATATCATGATGGTTTTTGCAATGACGCTCGTGATTTATTGGTTCTGTTATATGTAGTGTATTATGTAGTATGTATTCAGTTCAATTTATGTTCGAATTTATAGATAAAAATACCTGACAGACGAGTTTAATTTACCAGTGTTTTTACTAAAAAAAGTAAAAAGGACTAACTTCCAAGCTATTTATAATCATCATTTATTAAAAATATAGGATTTGGTTTCTTGCTGAATGTCCACGTAACTCATTATTTAATCATGATACATATAAATATTATTTAACGACACGGGTTCGAATTCCGTTCAGTGCAAATATTTGTGTGATGAGCGCGAGATTTGTTTCTCAGTCTTGGGTGTTTTAATGTATAACATACACACATACTCATACATAAAATTACGGGAGCAATGCCACCAGAGAGACTGAGTACAAAATTACTAACAATTCAAAAATACATAATTCTGGAGCCACCCAGATGTTTACCAGGGCCTCTATTCAACTGCGTTATAACGATATCGCGTTTGACGTGTTTTAGAATCTTTTATGTCACAGTCGCCATTATTGTAAATGACATAAGAGTTATGAAAACGTTGACAATACGGAAACACGTCAAATACGATATCGTTTTTACCGTGTAGAATCTTGGCCCAGTTTTTATGTATTTAAGTATATATTTCTCTATGTAAGTATGTTTATCGTTGCCTAGTACCCATAGTACAAGCCTGGAGCTTAGTTTGAGACTAGGTCAATTTGTGTGACATTGTCCCAAGATATTTTTTTTTTATTATTTTCTAAGCATGGTCAAAGTGTCATAAAAAGATATTGTAAGTCCTCACCTAGACCTTTTAGTTTAAATATAAATAAAGGTTATATCACACAATACAATAATGTGCTGAAATTGCATATTCACCGTGCTTTAAAAACAATGGATTTTGTTTTCACGGTATTTCATGAGTTTACTATTAGTATTATAAAAATAATCACCTATATATATCTAACAGAGAAGCATGCCCATGGAGTCATATCATATATAATCCCGTTGAAGAGCTATACCTATCTGGATTGCCGATAAACCAACTCAAACGTTTTATTTACCTATCATGAAACAGCACAAACCAATATAATTATGATTTATGACCGTGCAAGTGCACTGCAAAAGGATATTATAACATACATACATAGATAACATCACGCCTTCATTCCCAGAGTGGGGTAGGCAGAGCTATAGAAATACCAACAACTCTAAAAAGACTGTCGATAATTCTGTAACCACAATTTGCACTGTCAGGCTAAGAACTTAGGATATTATAATACATACATAACGTCACGCCTTTATTCCCAGAGTGGGGTAGGCAGAGCAACAGAATACCAACAACTCTAAACTTGTTGATAATTCTGTAACCACATTTTGCATTAGTCAGGCTAAGATGTTTACCAGTGTATTAGTGACAGGTTGCAAGCCCATCGCCTAACAGTACTACAAGCCCTTATTCCCTTAGTCGCCTCTCACGACATCCACGGGAAGACATGGAGTGGCACTAACCCGGCCACCACCATATTATATGTATGTGTTAAATTAAAAATAAAACGTACAGTCATATGATAAAACAAAAGTATTTATTTGTATTTTTGTTTTTCTGTGTATGCACATATGTGCGTGTTATGTTTAGTATAGATCTTTTTTTTTTAGAATAGGAGGCAAACGAGCAGACGGATCGCCTGATGGTAAGCGAATACCGTCACCCACAGACACCTGCAGCACCAGAGGAGTTACAGGTGCGTTGCCGGCCTTTCTAATGAGAGTTCACAAAAAAAAAACTCATGTTCTCCGAATGAATGGCTCCTTGGTTTACCGTCATATGATAAAAAACCTTTCACAAACACATCATTCGGCAAATAGCTTTTTTTCCGATACTAAGTATAATAGTAGTGTGGTAACCGACCCCGTGTGGTTCCCGGGTTAGAATAGTGCCACTCCAAGTCTTCCCGTGGATGTCGTAAGAGGCGACTAAGGGAATAAGGGCTTGTAGTACTGTTAGGTGATGGGCTTGCAACCTGTCACTAATACACTGGTCTTAGCCTGATTGTGCAAAATGTGATTATAGAATTATCAACAAATCTTTTTAGAGTTGTTGGTATTTCTGTAGCTCTGCCTACCCCACTCTGGTAATGAAGGCGTGATGTTATGTATGTATGTATGTAAGTATAAATATTTCAGGATTTTTATAACCTAACCTAACCTATAGGATTATGCGTTCTACACGATGGTCTAGAAATAAATCTTTAAAGGGGCTCCTTATTCGTTTTGTTAGGGTTCCGTAGTCAAACTAGGAACCCTTATTGTTTCGCCATGTCTGTCCGTCCGCAGCCTAGCTCAGAAAGTACTAGAAAGCTGTAATTTGGCATGAATATTCATATTAGTCACGTTAATAAAGTGGTAAAATAAAATATTGAAAATGAAAGAACATACAATGAATTTTAAAGGAAAACTATCACGACTAAGTAGACATCATTGGTTCTTGAGATACAGGCGATTAAAGTGTTTATACCTACTAAAATCATCTAAGGCGGCACCAAATGACTTTAAACAGAAAATTAGTTGTTACTAGTTGATTTTTATATTTGTAGCACTTTACGTCTTCGGAACCCTACACTGAGCATGGTCCGACATGCTCTTGCCCGGTTTTTTTTAAACCAATCGCGTTACTGGTAGATCACGTCATACGGAAAGTCACGTGATCTACCAGATACGCGATTAATTTAAAATAAAACGAATAGAAACGCTTAGCGAACGCATCTTGGCTATAGACTCAGATGAGGGTGTTCAGTCACCCTATCACCAGGAGTTCAGAACCTGCAAGGGTCTGCTCCAAACTGGTTTTACGGTCTAACATTTAATACAAATCAGATACCATGAGCCACCTATTTCACCTTGCCGACAACGATAGGTGACAATTCAGCATACCTACATTGCAATCTTAACAAGTTTTGAGATCACTGTGTTTCATATAAGCTTCGCCATGTACACTGAAATGACACCGTCACGTGTCATTGCCAGGTTGGTTAAATGCCTTACAGCACCTCCAGACATCTGAATCTGAAGACTTAGAGCTATATTATATAAATATCTAAAGTCTGTGTCTTTTGAACTTGTTGTTTGACACATAACCTCAAAGATTCACCAAGCGTGTTTTATTAAAAATAACGTATAATAAATAGTTATTTCATCTTTAACTTAACGTGAAAATAATGATCTAGTGTATAAATCATTGCAATGACCTCACTTGATCTTTAAAAGTACGTGAATATCGAGTAATCATGGTGAATTGGTTCGTTTGGTTTTGTTTATATCTATTCCAAGTTCAATTGACTTGGAACTGTGATCTATGTTAAAACAGAATGTTTTAACATAGATCACAGCATTTTACATTACAAATTAATTCAACAACCTCAAAGCTACCAAAGATTTTAACAGATACTAATATTACTACTACTACGAGTATCTATTCTGTGCTACTATAATAAATACGAAAGTTTGGATGTATGTTTGTTACTCAATCACGCCAGAACGGCTAAACAGATACATACATATATTACATCACGCCTTCATTCCCAGAGTGGAGTAGGCAGAGCTACAGAAATACAAACAACTCTAAAAAGATTTGTTGATAACTCTGTAACCACATTTTGCACAATCAGGCCAAGAAGTTTACTAGTGTATTAGTGACAGGTTGCAAGCCCATCGCCTAACAGTACTACAAGCCCTTATTCCCTTAGTCGCCTCTTACGACATCCACGATCAGAACAGATCTACATGAAATTTGGCTACAGAAATAGATTATAATCGTGAATAGTTTATCCCGAAAAAACAAATAGTAATTTTTAAATTTAGACATAGAACAAACTTAGGCCAGCTCCAGAATCACATTTCTGAAAGGCCACCTTTGTCTCCCCTTTGCTTGTCAATTGTTTCTTGCACAATAACCTATATACCTACATTGTCTCTCCGGGTGACAAAACTGGCATTCATCGTTATCATAAAGCGCGTGTTATATTTTTTATTACTCATTGTGCCCAATCGTAAGCGGCTTGTATCACTCTTCTTATCTCTGTATTATTTAACGTAAATACTAAATTGTGTGTTTAATTAAATGAGTGTTAAGGAAGCGATAAGGGAACAAAGCTTACTGAGACCAGTCTGGGAAGTTAAAGGCCAACAAGTTCGCGCGCGACTGTCGCACTGGGTTGTCAGACCAGACCGGCGGGGGCGAGGGGTACTAGGCGTCAGCGGGGAAGGGACCCCCCCCCCTCTATATATGACCCCTAAGATAATCCACCAACTTTTTCGAGGCAACATTTTTCTTCCAATACGACAACTTTTGGCTAGGGAAGAAACATCGAATGCCGTAAATAGTCAGTGTAACTTTGTGGTTACGGTTTTAGATGGTAACTCATCACAACACGGATTTGGATGCGAAATTTTAAAGAAGATAGCTTATGGAGATAGCCCTAGACTAACACATAGGCTACTTTAAGACTTGGAAAATTGAAAATTTCCCCAGGGAATAACTATAATCTAGTGCCTTGCGGGCGAAGTCGTGGTCAGAAGCCAGTCATTTATAAATATCTAAAACGGGTGTTTATCATTCTGCTAAAACCATAATGTTTTCAGGGTTTCTTTGCCGTTGCAGTGTGAAAGAGTTTCAAAACAACACACGTCGTAAGTTTGTGTGTGTGTACCTACACATAAACTTTCACATTAATAATATTAGTAGGAAGTAGGATTAAAAGTTAAGACTAAGTGTAGAATAGTTAAGTTAAGTAAAATGTAAAGTACTGACAATAATGGCCATCTGTACGATAGAATTATGTAAAGATGCATAGCTGAATAACTAACGCTAATCCCACAAATAATGACGCAATTGCTACAACGATTTTACAGGAAAGCAACTTAAAGAATAAATTTTCCTGTAAAGCGTATGAAATTAGATTTTTACGTTATTTTATTTATTGGATATGAAAACAATGCAATTAATTTATTTTAGATATAATGTTTCATAGTAACATTTGTTGCTTCAGACCTACACAATCGATATCTAAAGAGCCGAGTACAGGTTTTTCTTTTAAATGTATAAATGCCGTTTTTTCTTGTTTTTAAAATCGATGACATGGTTTCTAATTACAGATCTTGGTACATCTTATAGTTTCAGACTTTCCCATACTGACCGATCGAAATGAGCCACCCTGTAGAAATAAAATTTCAAAAAAGATCACATACCTCCTCCTCATCTGTCGCAGCCGCGCGCCTTGCACTCTTATATACGTACGTATATCTATGTAGAGCTCCGTCTCCGTCAGACCTGGGGGTGAAATGTCAAAAACGTCAAAATTATACACAAGTTTGACATCAGATAAGACATTTGGAAATTGAGTCAGGTGAATGACAAAAAAATATTGCTTAAGTATTAGTAGGTAATCAGGGTTGTTATTTGGTAATAGGTAAAGTCTAAAAATTTATACATATTTTACATGAATTACACTAAGTACTTACCTACAGGTATTTATAAAAGTCTCATCAGCTGTTTCACATTCGTCAAGTAAAACAAATCTGTCAAATAAATGTATCCCTTTCCCTTTCTTACACTTGAAAATGGACAAAGAGAGGGCTATCTTAATTTGGTAGAGGAATTTACTGGTTAATTGTGAAACAGCACTTCCAAAATTTGGTTATATTTTTTGGTAGTTTGTTAGTAATATGTTAAACAATAAATAACCTAACTAAATAAAAGAAAATTATTATTAAAGCATCAACTTTATCCTAGATAGGTATGTGCTACATTTAAATTGGTTAGATTTATTTAAATCACGACACGCTAGTTGGTAGTGACCCTGCCTTCGAAGCTAGGGGTCCCGGGTTCAAATTTCGGTAAGGGCAGATTATTGTGTGATGAGCACAAGTATTTGTTCCTGAGTCTTGGATGTTTTCTATGTATTTAAGTATATATTTCCATATATAAGTAAGTTTATCGTTGTCTAGTACCCATAGTACAAGCCTAGAGCTTGGTTTGGGACTAGGTCAATTTGTGTGACAATGTCCTGTGATTTATTATTTATTATTAATTGAGTTTTCACGCTACATCTACTGGTTTCACTCGTCTTGTTCGTAAAATTTGTTATAATGTACAGGGCTGGGATTCTACACGGCAATAACGATATCGTCTTTGACGTGTTTCCGTATTGTCAACGTTTTGATAACTCTTATGTCATTTGACGACACGTTGGCCTAGTCGGGAGTGACCCTGCCTCTGAAGCCAACGGTCCTGGGTTCAAATCCCGGTAAGGACAGATATTTGTGTGATGAGCGCGAATATTTGTTCCTGAGTCTTGGATGTTTTCTATGTATTTAAGTATGTGTTTCTCTATATAAGTATGTTTATCGTTGTCTAGTACCCATAGTACAAGCCTAGGGCTTAGTTTGGGACTAGGTCAATTTGTGTGAGATTGTCCCCTGATATTTATTTATTTATTTTATTTTATTTATTTACAATAATGGCGACTGCGACATTATAACGCAGTAGAATAGAGGCCCAGGTTAGATGTGATCCTTCATTAAGTTACAAAATTTGTACATTGTTGGAGTGCCACATAAGTATATAATTCGACGACACGCTAGCCTAGTTGGGAGTGACCCTGCCTTCGAAGCTAGGGGTCCTGGGTTCAAATCCCGGTAAGGGCAGATATTTGTGTGATGAGCACGAGTATTTGTTCCTAAGTCTTGGATGTTTTCTATGTATTTAAGTATATATTTCTCTATATAAGTAAGTTTATCGTTGTCTAGTACCCATAGCACAAGCCTACAGCTTAGTTTGGGACTAGGTCAATGTGCGTGAGATTGTCTTGTGATATTATTATTATTATTATTTAATTAAATAAACATCTCTAATCATTTAACCACCACTTAAAACCACATATGATATTGATGTATTTGCAATGCGATATCCAAGTTGCTTTGACACGTTAACGTACAGTTTTCAACTCTGCCGCCATTACTGTCAAGTGAATAAGAGCTATCAAAACGTTGACCATGCGATAACATGTCAAAAGCAATATGGTTTTACCGAATAGAATAGCCCCAGACATGATAACAAAGTGATAGAGACAATAAATAATAATGAAATAAATATCAGAGGACAAATTGACCTAGTCCCAAACTAAGCTCTAGGCTTGTACTATGGGTAACGATAAACATACTTATATAGAGAAACACATACTTAAATACATAGAAAACATCCAAGACTCAAGAACAAAATAGTCGCACTCATCACACAAATATCTGCCCTTACCGGAATTTGAACACTACATCTACTAGTTCCACTCGTCTTGTTAATAAAACACATATTGTGTGAATGAGCCCGCGCTGTAGCTGTGGCTGTAGTAAGAATGGAACTCCTTGGCTGTTGTTACCTGAGACGAGAGGATTCAACGCCATTGGCGCTGCCATTAGCTTCCTGGACGGGGTGGCGGTCTTGAGAAAAGAGGCGAAATTACACAAAAGATCCCGTATTCGAGGGGACCCTGGACTACCAGCAAGTGTAACAAAAACCGTCTTCAATAACGCAAGAAATAACATCTTTTTAAATGGTATAGTTTCTGCTGAGATTCTTCACGTTAATAATGATATCGTCTTTGACGTGTTTCGGAATTGTCAACGTTTTGATAATTCGTACTTGACAGTATTGGCCGAGTTAAAACCGATGCTGAAACAAACAATAAAGACCCTGAACCTATCATTTAAGAAGTAAATTCATGCATTTATGAAGGTTGTTTTTGGTTATTTAGAACATTTTCTTTCATATGTTTTACTACTGTTATTTAGTCCCCGTATGGTTGCCGGGTTAGAATAGTGCCACTCCATGTCTTCCCGTGGATGCCGTAAGAGGGACTAAGGGAATAAGGACTTATAGTACTGTTAGGCGATAGGCTTGCAACCTGTCACTAATACACTAGTAAACGTCTTGGCCTGATTGTGCAAAATGTGGTTGCAGAATTATCAACAAGTCTTTTTAGAGTTGTTGGTATTTCTGTAGCTCTGCCTACCCCACTCTGGGCACGGCATGCCTTAACAGTAATTTTATATTGCCTGCAAATATTTTCCAAACATTAAATTCGAAGTAAACTTCCAAAAAGAAACAAACGCAACAAGCTGCAATTAATTGCAATAAGTAGGTAATCAAGTAATTGTACGACCATGAATATCACATGACATTAACAAAAACGTTTTCATAGCTGTCGCCAACCGGAAGCTGTCAAGACACTATAACAACTTCCGGTGTCGTATAGATCGCTGCCAGCGCGAAAATATTATTTCGCATATTGTAACGACTGGTTAGTCTAGTTGGTAGTGACCTGCTTACGAAACTAGCGGTCGCGAGTTCGTTTCCCGGTACGGGCAAATATTTTTATGTATATATTAAAAAAACCTGGCAAAAGCATGTCGGACCATGCTCAGTGTAGGGTTCAGCCGTTAAGTACCTACTACAAACATAAAAATCAACAAGTAACAACTAATTTCCTATTTAAAGTCAATTGGTGCCGTCTTAGATGATTTTAGTAGGTAACCACTTTAATAACCTGTATCTCAAGAACCAATGATGTCTCCTTAGTCCTATCCAACGATTCCCCACACTATAGGGAATACGAGAAAAAAAAACATATCCCCACGTTACGTGTAGGGGAGGCACCCTAAAACATTTTTTTTTTTACATTTTCTAGTAAGTACCACTTTGTTAGCGTGACTAATATGCATATTCATGCCAAATTACAGCTTTCTAGTACTAAGAGTCTCGGCTGCGGACGGACGGACGGACATGGCGAAACTATAAGGGTTCCTTGTTTGACTACGGAACCCTAAAAACGTTTTAATACTAAAAACTGTTTTCGATCAAACGTTTTGCGACCAAACAATCATTGGGGATTGCGACCAATAATGATTATGCCACTCGATTATACACCTTAAAATAACATATGCGAGCGCATGGCAGTCTACGTAATACATATTATTTGATCTACTTTTTGCTAACGATAGCAGAATGAAATATAATAAACTAGTTTCTGTAAATATTCTTGTAAGACCAACTTATAGCCAAGTGCCACTCGTAAGAGGCGACTAAGGGAGTAAGGGCTTGTAGTACTGTTAGGCGATGGGCTTGCAACCTGTAACTAATATGGTAAACATCTTAGCATGTTTGTGCAAAATGCTTTAACAGGATTATCAACAATTTGTATACAGTTGTTGGTAATTCTGTAGCTCTGCCTTCTCTATGGTAATGAAGGCGTGATGTTATGTATGTGTGCTGTAGCCGAGTACATACACTTTTTGTACAGTTTTCATCTGCTTGTCGAGACGAAACTAATGAGCCCAAAGTCGATGGGTCTACGTTCAGATCAGCGGGAATCCTGTTGCCACCTTCCGACCTTCAGATCAGCTGGTTACTCCAATAAAGGGGATCTGGTCAAGATTCAAGCTATTAGGGCCCTATTCTACTCTGTAAAACAATATTGCTTTTGCCTTTAAACCAATTCATTTAATACTATACAGGGTAATTTTTAAAAAATATTAGAGATATTGCCGATTCAATGATTCCACTAACTTAACGATATTCATGGACCCTCTAATGCAGGGGTGCGAGGAGAGGGGAGTGTTGTTAAGTAAGTTAATAAATGAAATTTCACATTTAGAATATCAGTAGGAGATGGGCTTGTTGTCTGATAAGCTGCACATTAAATTTCAAATTTCGAATATCAATACAGTGTATCGCATACCTACAGCTTGACAACCCATGTCATCATTTCTAGTGTGACTTTGTGTCCACACGAGAAGGTAAAAGAGAGATAATTTGCAACAAAAAAATATATTTTTTAACTCGTTTTATTGTCGTAATATATTATATTATTTTAGTGGTGGTGGACCCTGTGCACCTCTGGATCACTACCACCATCTTATCCATTAACCACCCGCCAAGCAACAGTGTTCGCATTGTTGTATTCTGGTGTGGGGATAAGACAACCGGTGAAATTACTAGCGTAGAGGCATTCCACCTTAGTCCTCAGGGTTGGCAACGCATATGAGGTCTTAGGATTATAGTCTTGAGAATTCAAATGTCTATGGGTCTCAGATTCCACTTACCATCAGGTGGCCTGAGTGCTCGGGTGCCTTCTCCTTAACATTGTTAAAATTTGTGCACTGATAAAAAATAAATACATAGAAAACATCCAAGACTCTGGAACAAATACTCGTGCTCATCACACAAATATCTGCTCTTACCCAGGACCCTAGCTTCGAAGGCAGGGTCACTACCAGCTAGGCCAGCGTGTCGTCAACACACAATCAATCAATTTAACGCAAACAGAAGAAGAACATTAGAAAAATATAAAGTAATAGAAAGACATTGCATTGAATTCAATTCAATTCAAATTTTATTGATAATTAAAATTACTTTGGTACACACTACTACGATTAATTCGGTAACACAAATAATAATAATAAATATAATAATAACACAGTACTCGCCACGGTGCATTCTTGTATTACGCGAAGGATGATCGAACCGGTTAATTGAGACATTTGAGACTAATGGATATTTAGTTTTTAAATTCGCTAAATGAATAAAAAGCTTGAATAATGAGTACTGCCTTCAACTTACTTACATATATACATAACATCACGCCTCCATTCCCAGAGCGGGGTAGGCAGAGCTACAGAAATACCAACAACTCTAAAGACATGTTAATAATTCTGTAACCTCATTTTGCACTAGTAGGCTGAGATGTGTATTAGTGACAGGTTGCAAGCCCATCGCCTAACAATACTACAAGCCTTTATTCCCTTAGTCGCCTCTTACGACATCCACGGGAAGACATGGAGTGGCACTATTCTAACCCGGAAACCACACGGGCAAACGGCTTTCAACTTTTTTATAAATATTAGGCCATTGGGACTTTCTTTTGTTTCCTTTGGTATCTTATTATATATTATTGGGCCTATAACATGAAGGCACTTTTTAGTTTTAGCGAGCCGCGAGGATGAACTCTCTCAGCATCGTGCTTCAGTTCCCGGTTCCCGGTGTGGGTAAGTATTTATGTCGTTGTCTAGTACATGGCACAAGCATGAAGCTTAGTTTGTAACATTGTCCCATAATTTTTTAAATCCTAAAATAATTAATTGATTACT
Organism: Acleris holmiana; assembly: GCA_949316455.1. NCBI lineage: Eukaryota > Metazoa > Arthropoda > Insecta > Lepidoptera > Tortricidae > Acleris > Acleris holmiana. Next base: position 9,690,245 of record OX438791.1, on the reverse strand, counting down.
ACACCTAAAATTCTATTCAAACTAAACTTGTGCGACTGTTAAAAAATTACCCTGTATAAGTAAGTTTATCGTTGTCTAGTACCCATAGTACAAGCGTAGAGCTTAGTTTGAGACTAGGTCAATTTGTGTGACATTGTCTTAGGCAGGGTCGCTAATAGGCTAAGCGTTATTTTTTAATTAATTTAATATCTTCTTCACTCAACTAAACACCGGCCAAGTGCGAGTCGGACTCGCGCCCGAATGGTTCCTTACTATTATCTATAAATACGGCAAATAATCATGTCTTTTGTATGGGAGCCCCTCTTAAATATATTATTTTATTCCGTTATCAGTGTTTGTCGTTATAGCGGCAACAAAAATACATCATCTGTGACTGTGTGTGAATTTCAACTGTCTAGCTATCACGGTTCATAAGATAGAGCCTGGTGACAGACAGACACACAGCGGGGTCCTGTTTTTACCCGTAAGTACGGAACCCTAGAAATGTAATAATTAAACAACCAAATCTCCCCCCCCCCCCCTTTTCTCAAAGGGAAATTCTATTAATGACCACTGTCCACATATTTTATTATCTAACTATAAAAATCTATTAATTTGTTTAGTATCACTTAACCTATTACATTATATTATTTCTATTTGTAATGCACGAGTATCTCTCGTCTCAACTCCAGACATACCTATATCTAGATATATTTGACACGGAAGTAGACACAACCTTCGCGGGTCAACGGCCGATCTGCGCGGCCGCGTGCGAGCGGGCGGCGGGGCGGACAGCGGAGCGGGTAGCAGGAAACACAGTTTCTCAAGAAACATGTGCGAATAAAAGTCAACGAGCACACCCCTTATGGTAGTATCTGGGACCCTGGAGATCATGAGAATCCTAAGGGAGGGTTGCCACTTTTTCTTATTTTATTTCTTAGCTGGAAGAGATTTTGCGGGTTGTAGGACCTTGTGCAGGGTCCGTCCGGATCGCTACCACCATGTTATCCATTAACCTAATGCCAAACAGCAGTCTTCGCATTGTCGTGTTAACCGCTGAACTGATTTAGATGAAATTTGGTATGCAGGGTCCTAACGGAATAGCGATAAACCACTTCAACGCGGACGGGGTCGCGAGAAACAGCTATACTGTTCAAGAAAATGAGCGCCACTTGAACTTATACGTATTCTGTTGGGGATCCTATCATTTCATAACCAATGTTTCACAAATGATTCATTTCACAAACATATCATTTGACAACCCGCGTTTTTTTCCGAAACTGTATATAATTCTGAATTTATTTCAGGACTATCGTGTAGAATAGGTAAGGTTAGTTTTATAAAAATCCTGAAATATTTGTAGTTACAGAAAAAATCGGGCAAGAGCATGCCGGACCATGCTCAGTGTAGGGTTCCAAAGCCGTTAAGTACTACAAACATAAAAATCAACAAGTAATAACTAATTTTCTATTTAAAGTCAATTGGTCCCGTCTTAGATGAGTTTAGTAGGTATAAACACTTTAATCGCCTGTATCTCAAGAACCAATTATGTCTACTTTATCGTGATAGTTTTCCTGTATAATTCGTTATATGCTCTTTCATTTAAGTTCTTTTTCCGATTTTTAGTATTTGTAGTTTTGGCTGAAGGGGGGGGACACTTGAGTCTAACAAAAATTAGCGCTTTAAAGCCTAATATTTAATTAACGGATAACTTAATCGAAAAACTGTTTCCACAAACCCGTAATATTTTTGAAAGACCTATTCAACGACACCCTACACTATAGGATAGACGAGAAAAAAAATTACATCGCCAAGATATGTGTAGGGGAGGTACCCTAAAACAAAATGTTTACTTTTTATTGTCCCAGTTTGTTGACGTGACTTATATGCATATTCGTGCCAAATTGCAGCTTTCTAGTACCAAGAGTCTCTGCGCTAGGCTGCGGACGGACGGACGGACGGACATGGCGAAACTATAAGGGTTCCTAGTTTAACTACGGAACCCTAAAAAGCGGCTGGGAAAATTAATAGGTTGCAAAACGATGCATTTGTTGATTTGTCGGCGAAAAAGCAGAGAACCATTCTGTAGACATGCCATAAAATAAATTGTCTTTTTCCCGCTGCAACCGACACCCAACCCCACTCTGCAGACAGGCCAGGCTTACCGCTATCCTCCGACGATCTCGCTCGCACTCCACTAAACCAGTACAGCCCTCTCGCTCTGGCTCCCGACTGTCGAAGTTTTTGTTGGTATTTGCTTTGAACATGAAATTGGGACAGTTGTAAAAAAAAATGTCCCTTTATTAATTGTTCTGGAAGAATAATTTACTTTATTAATTAAATTAACTTACTATTGCGTTATTTTGTCCGCGTTTAAGTCGATATTCCCTCGGAACCTGTCTAATTTTTCATGTTACGTTTTTTGGTGGTAGGACCCTGTGCAGGGCCCGTCCGGATCGCTACCACTATCTTATCCATTAACCACCCGCCTAGCAACAATCACATTGTTGTGCTTCTTGCGTGGGGATAAGACAACCGGTGAAATTACTAGGCATTCCATCTTAGTCCTCAGACTTGGCAACGCATTTGAGGTCTTAGGATTATAGTCTTGAGAATTCAAATGTCTATGGGTCTCAGATTCCACTTACCATCAGGTGGCCTGAGTGCTCGTGTGCCTTCTCCTTATCATTAAAAAAACCACGCCGCTGCACTGGTTTATCTTTAAATCGTAATAACAAACAGAGTTTTGGAATTATAATATTTAAAGAACTAACAAAACCTTTACATGAACTGGTTACGGAGATTACAACTTTCATGACTTTAGTCGATTTTTATGGAAATTCTGTACTAAGTGACCCGTTTTTATTGCACTTGACTATACATGGCAAAGAATATACCGCAGAATTTGCCAAAAACTACAATTGCAAATCAGATTTGCGCATCGTAGCTTAAAAATTCGGTGCATTTTGACATGCCTAAATTTATTGGACAAATATTTACTGTTTTATTGTTTTAGGTTATTTTCCTGTGAAACAGGAATAATTATTAATTTATTTAGATAGTTTATTCGGGACATCAACAGCGATACATTGAAATAGATACTTAAGATATGGATACATTTGAGTAAGCCAATTACACACTAACAGATGACCACAAGAAATACAAAAATGACTACAAATTTGGCTAGTAAACTCAGGAGATAAAGCGGAAGGAACTGAACGGAAATTTTGAATGCCAACGACGCCTAAAGTCGTCATGAGCTTGGTCGTACCTTCAACTTACTTTAATGTGAAATGTGTAGAATTTTGCATAGGTTTCGAGAACATTTGAGAAATGTACCGACAAGAAAATTATTAAAATTGTGATAATTACTTATGAGAAACTAGCTGTTTTACTCCGTTCGCGTACAAGTCGGTTTTTTTTCGGAGAAGGCACACTTAGGCCACCTGATGGTAAGTGGAATCTGAGACCCATAGACATTTGAATTCTCAAGACTAATAATCCTAAGACCTCAAACGCGTTGCCAACCCTGAGGACTAAGATGGAATTCCTGTATGCCAGTAATTTCACCGGTTATCGCTATTCCCTTAGGAACTAAACCATTTTCCATGATTTTTATTCTAATACCCTATAGGTATCCTTCCTCAAGACTCAAACTTGGTTCAGCAGTGTATCCGTGAAAGCGTAACAAACAGACAGAAATAATTAGTTTCATATTCACATTTATAATTATATTATAAGTATAGATTCTTGGGCACTTCTCTTCTTCTTTCATTTTTCGTATGGATTAAATATTCTCGGTAATTTCTTGAAAAGATTTCCAAACTTCTGGGAATGAGATGCAACTAGTATTCCTAGTAATATTCTCTTAACAAAGAATCGTGTATCGTCTGTCCACCTACCTCTGATGCTGAATTTACATGAGTGACATATTTTTGTTGACGCGGGACGTTGAAAATGTTGAAATGGTTAAGTGAATGAGACCCCGCGAATATCGAACGCCGAAACTGTCATTATTCTGGGACAAATTATTTTCCATTGTTCCAAAAATCGTAATCTGATAATACGAAGGCCTTGTCGCTATCGGTCGCCTCGGAACGATGTCATATCCATATCGCAAGGACCAAATTTGCATATAGCTTATCGATTCAAATGATAATGCCGATCGAGATCGCTTGGATAGGAAATCGCTCTACGCTCATTTCATTTTATTTTGTAAAACTTCCCAACTATAGTCCTAGCCTGCAACAATGGTCCAATTTTCATCCTTACATTATCCTTAAAATATGATAGCTCACTGCTATTATTTCTGGGTATATAATGATTTGTTTGACCTAAAATAATTTGCTTTAAAATGTAACCATATAGCTATCATATTATAAGGACAATGTAAGGACGAAAATTGGACCATTGTTGCAGGCTAGGACTATAGTTGGGAAGTTTTACGTATATATATTTTTTGTGCATATAATTATGCGTGTGTAACCTTCCGTGGTTTCACCTGATGGTTCCAACTGAAGACCAGCATTACGCTGAGTTGGGACCATTTGGTGACTACATTCTTCTTGTGCGTATGTCCCTGGTCTTTGTTGTTTGTCGCGAATAAATGTATTTCTTTCTTTCTTTATATCCTTTCTCTAATATTATTAATGTGATAATTTTGATGTTTGTTATTCCTTTACGCTAAATTGACTGTACGGATGAAATTTGGAATGGACATTGCTTTGACCCTGATCCTGATCAGTATGAAGTCTTACTTTTATCCTGTTAAAACCAGTGTTCCCGTGAGATGGCCGAAGAACTGCAAAATACTACAAAAATATGGATAAGTAATACAAAACTGTTGAAAACTGTATAAATGTATTTTATTCTAAAGTTGGAGAGAATGAGACGCAATAACTTAAGGTGGTAGTTATGAATATATTAAAATTTGGATTCAATTTCGAATCGCATCAGCGCGAGCCCAACGTACACTTGATCAGTTTTTAGTATCTGTTATTTTTCTTTAGGGTTTTTACTATAATCGCACCAACGCAAAAGCTAGGACGGATGGACAGACAGACAGCGTAGGCTTAGTAATAGGGTTCCGTTTGACACCCTTTGGAAACGGAACCCTAAAAACTAAACTAGAATTTAGTTTCATTTAGGCAAAACTCATGAAAATTTGCGTTCTCTAGGTTGCAAACACTTTGCCAACCTTAGGCACTAGTGTTCTCTGTGTTAGTAATTTAACCCTATATTATGATTTTACTACTTTTAAACGTTTAAACGAAAACTAGAGCAAGATCTCAAAAACAACTGACATTTTTGAGATCTTTTTAATACGTAAAGTATGAATAAAGGTGGACCCAGTAACCTTCCTTGTGGAACACCACATGACTTTATTAAGGTATAATGAAAGTTTGTCGTGGCGAAATCATTTAATTTCCTTATTTTCTAAGTTAAACATATTGCTGATGTCCCTGTTGCCTATAAGCTTCTTAATTGCTGGTTTTTCCTAATGTTGCTATGCAAAGAATGGTTAGAAGGATAAAGTATAGCAAAATACTTAACTTGGCAATTATTAGAGGTATGAGTATGTGCAGTATTGTTAGGCAATGGGCTTGCAACCTGTCACTAATACACTGAACTTGTGTGTCTTGAGGCTAAGATGTATATCTTAGCCTGTTTGTGCAAACTGTGATAACAGAATTAACAAGTAGCATTTTTAGAGTTGTTGGTATTTCTGTAACTCTGCCTACCCCACTCTGGGAATGAAGGCGTGATGTTATGTATGTAGCAATTATTAGAAAATGTTAAACTCTTATTAACTATATGTAAGCCACTTGAGGGTTGCGGTGTCAGTGTGTAATGGTAAAGAGAACAACAACGGACGGACCCTGAACCCTTATGTAAGCATTAGTTTAGTGATGGTAGGACCTTTCCTACCATCGCTAAAGTTATAATAAAACTATGATTGGACGAATGGTAATCCCTGGATCTCATATATGGTGCGCCATGTTCACTAAAATGTCACCTGTCACTGTCAGTATGGTGAAATATGGAGCTGTGGCCTGAGTACTCGTGTGCCTTCTCCTGCTCGGTTAAGCTATATTGCTTTCGACATGCTATCTTACTGTTGTAGTTACGATAGCTCTCACTTACTTGAGAGTAATGGCGGCAGAGTTTAAAACAGTTTTAGTGGTGGTAGAACCCTGTGCAGGGTCCGTCCGGATCGCTACCACCATCTTATCCATTAATCACCCGCCAAGCAGCAGAGAATTGTTATGTTTCGGTGATGGGAAAAGACAACCGGTGAAATTACTAGCATAGAGGCATTCCATCGTAGTCAGGGTTGGCAACGCATTTGAGGTCTTAGGATTGTAGTCTTGAGAATTCAAATGTCTATGGGACTCAGATTCCACTTAGCGCGTGGCCTGAGCGCTCGTGTGCCTTCTCCGTAACATATAAAAAAACAATACGAAACCCCCTCAACATTGCCCACGCCCTCTCCAGTGCTTAGTTACCAACTTTATCTGCTTTAGTGCAAGTGTCCGTAAATAACCTAAATAGTGCTTATGTTAGGTAAATAACCTAGATAATATGAGACACCTCGGCGCCCCTCGATACCGTATCTAATCATTCATATTAGAATACAGTTTTGGCAAGAGTATGCTTACGAATAAATATCGATTTAGATTTGGACAAATTCAACAAATATCCTTATTTCTCACTATTTCTTCTTATTACTTTTCTTGTTAACACTGTGTGGTTGCCGGGTTAGAATAGTGCCACTCCATGTCTTCCCGTGGATGTCGTAAGAGGCGACTCAAGGAATAAGGGCTTGTAGTAATGTTAGGCGATGGGCTAACAACCTATCACTATACACTGGTAAACATCTTAGTCTGATTTTGCAAAATGTGGTTACAGAATTATCAACAAGTCTTTTTAGAGTGATTGGTATTTCTGTAGCTTTGCCTACCCCACTCTGGGAAAAAAGGCGTGATGTTATGTATGTATGTATGTAGGCGAAGGAGTTTATTATTAGGGTTCCGTACCCAAAGGGGGCCCTATTAATAAGACTCGCTGTCTGTCCATCTGTCTGTCACCAGGCTGTATCTCAAGAACCGCGATAGCTAGACAGTTGAAATTTTCACAATTTATGTATTTCTGTTGCCGCTATAACAACAAATAAAAACAAAATATAATAAACTAGCGACCCGCCCTCGCTTCGCTCCGGGTTAATGTATTATACATTATAAACCTTCCTCTTGAATCACTCTATCTATTAAAAAAAACGGCATCAAAATCCGTTGCGTAGTTTTAAAGATCTAAGCATACATAGGGACAGACAGCGGCTAGCGACTTTGTTTTATACTATGTAGTGATATGAAAGTTTGGCTCCCATACAACAAACGTTTTTCTGTCGTTTTTTGCTCGATATTAATTACTGACACTTGAAATATTCACAGAATATTTAGTCGTATATTCACTTTAATAATAAATAATTCAATTAATATTTAAGGGGGGGCTCCCGTGCAACAAACGTGATTTTAGTGCCGTTTTTGCTCGATCTTAATACAGACACCGTGGTTGTATAGATAAGGGTACGGGAACCTTCGTGCCCGAGTCCGACTCGCACTTGGCCTGTTTTACTTTGTTTGACTACAAAGACGTTATCCAATTTTTCGCCTTTAATGCATTGTAATAATTGCCATATAATAGAAAAGTTTCCAGGGAATTAAACAACTTATACGCGGGTAGAGTCTAATTCGCTACATCTTACTACTAGGATAAATGTTTGTTACTCGATGACGTCAGAACGGCTGAACAGATCTAGATGAAATTTGGCACAGGGATAGATTATAGTCTGGAATAGGACATACGGTACCTTTTATCCCGAAAACTTAACGGTTTCTGAGGGAATAGCAATAAATAAACTACAGGAACGATTTCAAAAATTCTTTCACCATTAGAATGCTACATTATCACAGAGTAACATAGGCTATGATTTATTTTTCTACGCGGACGGAGTCGCGGGCAACAGCTAGTAATATAGTAAATGCGTAAGTTTGGATGTTACTCAACCACGCCAGAACGGCTAAATGGATCACAGATTATAGTCTGGAATAGCACATGGGGTACTTTTTATCCCGAAAACTTTGACAGTTTCTGAGTAAATAGTGATAAACGATTTCGGTTAGGTTAGTATTATAAATTCTGGTTGACTGAAAACGCACATGAACTTTTAAAACCGAAGCTAAGCGAGCGCGTTATCTAGTAGATAATTAAAGATTACGTCTTTACTTTTAGCGTATAAAGTAGTTGTGCTGAATTTCAACACTCTGCTACGGTGGTCTAAAGGTTTCTTATTAGATAAGGTCGATGACCGAACAGGTAAGCTTTCAAAAAACCTAGTAAAATACATTTTTTATTTAAAAAACTAACAAAAACACGACTTTCAAAAGTCAAAAATACAATTTTAACCTGAAACTCCAACGCCGTTTCCCCCCAAAACTCATCTGTCAAAAATAAATCAAGTCAACGCACCCGGCGCTCCCATTGGTCGAGGTTTTTTCTTCTATTAGGGGACCGCGATACCATTACATACAGCCGAAAAAAATATGTAGAGGTTATCTATGATCCTAGAGGAAGGGTCTATAGCCAATGAATAGCTATCGTTATGGTGTTTGAACAGGTGGTATATGGTTAGACTATTGATGTTTGTCTACTTACGCTTTGAATTACGGTGAGATGTTATTGCAGGAGTAAGTTAACGAAAGGTTTCCGTGTAATGTATGAGTTTTGGCATTTTAGTTATAATTGATTAAAAAATAACTGTACATTTTAATAGTTTTTTATATACCTAAGCAAGTAGGAACTTTCGGTAATATTTTTAGGCTAACACGTAATAATTTAAAAAAGAAAGGCGTTTAGAAAAGAAACGTCATTTATAAACATTGTTATGCTTTTATTTTATTGTCAAAACGATGATAAGCACAGTCGTCTACAAAGAGATGTAGCCACTTTTGGACCTTGTAACAGTCGACTGAACCGTGAAAGTAATAAATAAATAAATATCAGGGGACAATGTCACACAAATTGACCTAGTCCCAAACTAAGCTCTAGGCTTGTACTATGGGTACTAAACTTACTTATATAGAGAAATACATACTTAAATACATAGAAAACATCCAAGACTCGGGAACAAATATTCGCGCTCATCACACAATTATCTGCCCTTACCGGGATTTGAACCCAGGACCGCTAGCTTCGGAGGCAGGGTCACTCCCAACTAGACCACCGTGTCGCTAAAGTTAGTTTAATTATAGTGCAAACTGCTTAAAATCAAAATATTTATTGTGACGATACGTTGGCCTCAAATCCCGGGCAGAATATTGGTGTGATAAGCTCAAATATTTGTTCCTGAGTTTTAGATGTTTTCTATGTATTTAAATGTATTTCTCTATATAAGTCGGTATGTTTATCGTTGTGTAGTACCAATAGTACAAGTCTAGAGCTTAGTTTGGGACTAGGTCAATTTGTGTAACATTGTCCCGTGATGTTTTTTAATTGTTATGTTGTCTTAAATAAATTATTTATTATGTGCTCGCGTGTGGTTGCCGGGTTAGAATAGTGCCACTCCATGTCTTCCCGTGGATGTCGTAAGAGGCGACTAAGGGAATAAGGGCTTGTAGTACTGTTAGGCGATGGGCTTGCAACCTGTCACTAATACACTAGTAAACTTCTGATTGCAAAATGTGGTTATAGAATTATGAACACGTCTTTTTAGAGTTGTTGGTATTTCTGTAGCTCTGCCTACCCCACTCTGGGAATGAAGGCGTGATGTTATCTATGTATTTTAGTATAAAAATGTCCCTACAATTATTTTGGTAATTTGGGACGTATCGCAATGCAATACAATACAATACAATACAAATATTCTATATTGAACACCACATACAAATACAGCATGAAAATTAAAATACAAATAAAAAGTTACTAAGTGAGTCATTACGCGGTCTTATCGCTAGGAAACGATCTCTTCCAGACAATCTTACAAAGAAACAGAAATAAATTGGTAGACGGTGAAAACTAAACTAACAAAATGGACATTGTACATACAATTGTGGAAGGGATATTTATGATCCTAAGACCATTTTAATGTATGTATTCACGTAACTACTCGTAGTAATTCGATTTTAGCCAGAAAACAAGATCCTGCCCAATTCCAATTTATTAGCGAATTCTTGGCAAAGATTCCTTGATTCTTGAACACGTTCCAAGCTAATTTAGTTATGCAGTTTACGCTAAAGTATAATTTAGTTCAATGAACCGGGGTTCCGCAGGGTCACGTTGAGGTAGGCGAACGCCCAGCTGAAACGGTTCATTAGGGTATCCTGGGGGTGATTCTCTCAACACAGCGCTGCGTTGATCTCAAAGGTGAAGTTTTACCCGGCAAGTTTAAGAGTCCCGTCGGAGCGTACAAAACACATTTTAGCGCGTGCCTTCTTAATTAGGCAGCTTTATACGACACTGAACTCGACTCACCTGCCTGCGTCCTAATTGAGAAGGCACGCGCTTAAATGTGTTTTGTACGCTCCGACGGGACTTCTTAAACTTGCCGGATAAAACTTCACCTTTGAGATCGACGCAGCGCTGTGTTGAGAGAATCATCCCCCTGTGATTTGATCAAGAAACGTTTCACAAACTGATTAATGTCACAAATTTGAAAATCTTTTTTTTTTTGTATAAATTACATACATACATAATAACTTATTGATACGAGTAATTCTGTAACTACATTTTGCACAATCAGGCTAAGATGTTCCAGTGTATCGCCTAACAGTACTACAAGCCCTTATTCCCTACTGTAAATAATTCAGGACTTATTTCTGGACCATCCTGTAGAACCATATAGGTTAGGTTCGTCCTTTCAACCGTTAAAATCGTAGGTACCACAAATTGATTTCACCCGAGCAAAGCGAGGGTGGATGAAGTTTGAGCGTCATTATGGCTTTTTAGTTTCGATGTCTGCCCTACATTTACCTTATATTTTGTTTAAAAATATAAACCAACTCTGTTCATAATATAGGGATGCGGACATACTGAGGGTTTACTTAACACAAGTGGCAGAAAATGCTCATGTAAGTAAGTAGGTAGGTAAATAAAGATAAGAATTCACTCGCAGACACGTTTTTTAAGTGGCAACTGTAGACGTTGTAAAAACCGCGTGCACGTGTAGACAAGCCTTACACGTAGGGGGCACTGGCGGCGTTGGAGACAAACCGCCAAAGGGGAGTCGAACTCCCGCACTGAGGAATGCATTAACTTTACTTGAGTACCTATTAATGGTACCTTTATTTTCTATGGGTTTTTATGGCACACAAGCACTCAGTCTACCTGATGGTAAGTGAAATCTGATCTAAAAAAAATATACACAATTAAGGGTTTTAATTAAAACAAAAATTAATTCATTCCTTTGTGTAAGGAAAGTTACCCATATAGTTGGTGTCACTAACTTTCGTCTCACGAAGGACGCGATTTGGTTTTCATTAAGCCCTATGACCTAAACATTTTAGATCTGAGACCCAATCTGCCCTGCTAACATAAAATGCAGTATCTCAGACAAAACTTCTGTAGCAAGTGCAACCTTATTACTAACGTTAAAGGATTGAATCTGCTTTGGCCATTAAATCTGAGATACTGCTTTTTTGCTTAGGAGGGCAGCAATTCAAGACAGCAATTCTTAAGACCTCAAATGCGTTGCCAACCCTGATGACAAAAATGGAATGCCTCTCTGCTAGTAATATAACCATTGAATTTTTATGTAATCTGATAATGTCCATTTAGCATGTCTACATTTTGACAATACATTTTTAAACTTTTTGAAGTTACTGTTAATAATTTTGGGTGTGGGCGAAAAATTTTTGGTCCAATATGTAACTGTGTTTGTGTCAAGACATTTAATCGGTGGCCAAATGTTTTACTAAGGAAAGAGTTATTCGTTGAAAATGTTTGTATGAATGAATAATTATCATTATTTAATATAGTGAATGTGTACAAATTAAAACAATGATAATATGTACATAAATAACTTACATGTGTCCTAATAACTAATAAACAGATTAAAAATACGCGATGTCATGGCGGCCCCTACTTCCAGAGAGGATCTCTTAAACGGCTCAACCGATTTACATGAAACCTATCACTGCATAAACTCAGTGGTCCAGCTAAGCATCAGCGCTGTGACTTAAAGTTGCAGCATCTTGCTGAGCTGGTCGCCTTTTAAGTGCTTGCATGTTATCTTTGTTGTTATGTTATTTTTTAAATACACTGTAATAAGTTTTGGTCTTACACATAATAAACATTTTCCTTTCTTTAAAAAAAAAAAAAACGTTCAAAACGATCTATTCGTTTGGGAGCTATGCTAGACACAATGACACACACGTTTAACTCACCCTCACCTCTCACACACACTCTTGTTTCAGGTTTAAAAATCTGTCACAGCTAAAATTAAAAAATATATTTAATTAGCCTTAAAAACCTACTAAATATTAACACCAAATTCCCCGTCACTGAGTCACGACAAAAAAAAACGGCCTTGACCACCAGACACTGCGTCTCGCCGGCTGTTTGATATTCCAGACGACACCGGGCGCTAAAACTAGTCACATTACCATATTAGGACGTTTGTACCTCGTTAATAACCACATTTTGCACAATCAGGCCAAGAAATTTACCAGTGTATTAGAGACAGGTTGCAAGCCCATCGCCTAACAGTACTACAAGCCCTTATTCCCTTACCCTGGGTTCCTATATTCAAAACGTCTGACATTTGCTACAGACAAAATGTTTCAAATTTTAACGAGACGTTGTTAATATAGGAACCCAGGGTTAGTCACCTCATACGACATCCACGGGAAGATATGGAATGGCACTATTCCCGGCAACCACACGCCATGTATGTGTTTGTGCAAAATGTGGTTCCAAAATCAACAAGTGTTTTCAGAGTTGATGGTATTCCTGTAGCTCTGCCTACCCCACTCAGGGAATGAAGGCGTGACGTTATGTAAGTATGTAAAGGATAAAAAAACCTCGATGTGATCGCGACATTTCCCCGAGCTGATATCTCTTAAACGGCTCAACGTAGCTAAGCACCATCCCGATTACATACATACATAACATCACGCCTTCATTCCCAGAGTGGGGTAGGCAGAGCTACAGAAATACCAACAACTCTAAAAAGACATGTTAATAATTCTGTAACCACATTTTGCACAAGTAGGCTGAGATATTTACTAGTGTATTAGTGACAGGTTGCAAGCCCATCGCCTAACAATCCCCATCCCGACCATCCCGATTAAACAAGACTTCTTCCGCGTAGAATTAGTTTCCCGCTACTCCCCCTATTTCAACCCCTTAGGGGAAGAATTTCCAAAAAATCCCATCTTAGTGCACCCCTAGGATATCCAACAAATACTCTCTGCAAAATTTTAAGTCTCTATGTCCAGAGTTCTTGTTGCCTTACAAATTTTTGGATCCCCATTTCATCCCCTTAGGGGATCAATTTCCCAAATTTGCAAATTTTAAGTCCTTTTATCCAGCGGTCTCGTTTCCCCATACAAACTTTGGACCCCCGTTTCACCCCCTTAGCCCCTAGCCTTCATAGGGAACCTACGTGCCAAATTTGGCATCCTTAGACCACCGGTTTTGGCTGTGTGTTGATGTCAGTCAGTCACTCACTCACTCACTCAGTGACTTTCTTCTTTTATGTTAACTTTTGCCCGTGATTCCGTTCGTGGTTGATTTTTTTCCAAGATAAAAACTATATGTCCAAAATCCAAATCTGTTTACCCGTTTAGGCGTAATTGAAACACAAACATCCCTTAATATTAGCTTCTGCCTGCAACTCTGTCCGCGTAGAGCTTTGTTAATACAAAACACTTTATTGTACACAGAAATAGTTTGTATAAATTACTAGCAGTTTCCCTCGACTCCAACCGCGTAGAACTCGTTTATCGCTATTCCCTCAGGCACCGTTCAATTTTACGGGATAAAAAGAACCCTATGTCCTTCCCCGGGACTCGAAATAACGTCCATTTTACCCATGAAACTGTAACAATCAGACAGACAGACAGAGTTACTTTCAAATTTATAACACTAAGTTATCTCCTATCCAAATCCGCCCAGCCGTGATGAATAACCAAAACACGAACGATTAATATTTATAAATAATTATTATATTACAGTAGAATAGGATACGACTATTTGGAATAAGTATATGTCCTCCACCAATAGAGCCAGTAGATAGTGCGTAGGTAAAATACTATTGTGAAGTACTTGTACATGATTTAATAAAAGCATTCATCTAGTATCTAATAGATCCATCTCTAACCCTATTTAATGTTAGATATAAAGCTATAGAAAAAAAACTAAACATTTGAATAAGCACCCTTTCATTCAATTTGAATAAAAATACCTGCTTCTCTTTAGGGTAAAACAGGTTGTCTTGGGAACATCCTTGGAGATGTACCCAAGGTTAAAGGGTTAGAATTGCTCAAGTTTATTTTGGTGACATTAACTAATTCTATTGTGATGGAGATTTTACTGTCAATGAACAATAACCCCTATTGAATGAAAGGGGTGAACTTGGAGATTATAAGTAGTCAAGTGACTGAGTGGCCGTGAATTGACATTGAAATTATGGAAGATATCTGCGACTACGAGAAATATCATAAAACATTATGACAAGGTGATGGTAAATCGGATGTGAGAACCATAGACATTTGCATTCTCTGGACTAAAATCAAAAGTTTGCAATTGTAAGTGTTGAAACACTACTCTGCGTACCAAGACAGGCATAGCCGATGTGGGAAAAAAGACTGCCAAGTTAAAATGGACCTGAGCCGGACATGTTTGTCGTATGTACCCACAGAGGTGGGCCAAAGCGGCCACCTGGTGGGTCCCGCAGGACGGCTACAGACGACGAGGCAGACCCAAGCGGAGATGGTGGGATGACTTGGACGCTTTTCAGGAGCCGAAATTTGCCACAGAGAGAGAGGTGTGGAAATCAAGGGAGGAGGCCTTTGCCCAGCATTGGGACACTATGTTAGGCTAATTAATAATAATAATTGTCAGAGTCGCCAACCCTAAGGACTAAGGTGACTCAAATAACTATCTATGGTAGTAATGTAACAATGGTAATACTGCTCCGTAGCGAAAAGTTAAATGTTAAGATCTTGGCTTGGTTGGTGATCCAGGTGGAGGGTCCACCTGAAGCACAAGGTACCATCGGTAGTGTAGTGTTTCTTCGACACTTCTTCATGGACTGATGGAATGCCTCTATGTTACTGATTTCACCGGTTGTCTTATCCCCACACCGGAACACAACAGTGCGAACACTGTTGCTTGGCGGGTGGTTAATGGATAAGATGGTAGTAGCGATCCGGACGGACCCTGCACAGGGTCCTACCACCACTAAAAACATATGCGTGTATGCTATTTTATTATATGCGTGTATCTTATTACATATATTTAGGTACTATTATAGAGGTCGTTAATAATCATCTAGCATTGGTCTATTCATGTATATAATAGACTAATGTCTTTTTATAAAGGGAGGGTGCATACTAATATTGTAGGTAAATGTTTTTTTACCAAAAAGGGCCTTCTATCATAGGACAACACTATTCTATGAATAAATAATGAAGTCTGGCGACACGTTGGCCTAGTTGGGAGTGACCCTGTCTCCGAAGCAAGCGGCCCTGGGTTCAAATCCCGGTAAGGGCAGATATTTGTGTGATGAGCGCGAATATTTGTTCCTGAGTCTTGGATGTTTTCTATATACAGGGTAATTTTTGAATAGGTGCACAAATTTTAATATTTGCTCCGCTATTGTTAATCAATAACACATGTTGTGTTATTTTTACTCTATCTTAAAAAAATATTAGAGATATTGTCGATTCAATGAGTGTTGTTAAGTAAGTTAATAAATGAAATTTCAAATTTAGAATGTCAGTAGGAGAGGGGCTTGTTGCCTGATACCTGTACATGAAATTTCCAATTTCGAATATCAATACAGTATATCGCATACCTACAGCTTGACAACCCATGTCATCATTTCTAGTGTGACTTTGTGTCCACACGAGAAGGTAAAAGAGAGATAATTTGCAACAACAAAAACTTTTTTTAACTCGTTTTATTGCTAATATTAACGATACAAAATCAAATGTAAAAATTTGTGTACTGATAAAAAAATACCCTGTATATTTAAGTATGTTTATCGTTGTCTAGTACCCATAGTACAAGCCTAGAGCTTAGTTTGGGACTAGGTCAATTTGTGTGAGATTGTACCCTGATATAATATAATGTAGTTTTCATAAGCTTTTATTTAACTCGCTTTGTTCGTATGTAAGTATGTCAGTATGTGATGTAAGTTGCCGTCAAAATTTGCAAGGAAAATTTGAACCACTTCCCGGGGACCGATTGAGCTGAAATTTGTCATACTTATGAGAATCCGATGACGATGCGATAACATGGTACCATCGAGCTGATCTGATGGTGGAGATGGAGGCCATAGGAACTCCTAAATTACACATGATAGACCCGTCGTGTGAGGGCTCGTTAGAATCGTCTTGATAAGCAGATGGTGACTATGCCAAAAAAAGTACAGTCGGCAACAAAAGCTTGTCACAAAAATGTTTTTTTTTAGCTATGTCAACTAAGGATTGTAGAGCAAGACAAAGTTTTTTAATTATAATTTTTGTTTAGGTTTCTGTGGCAAAAATGAAAATAGTACTCTTTAGTACGACACAATTGAGAGTCAGCAACTACTAATGCTATTGAATTAAAATTTGGGATTGTTTTGGGATATGTATAAAATTTTAATTAGAGATAGCTTATACCCGGAATAAACACATTTTTTCTTGAAAAAAAAACTATTCCCGTGATATAATCAACGCGGGCAAAAGTTAATTATTCTATCCTATATTATATAAGAGTACGTATGTAAACACTATCCCCCTTACTTATGAACGTGGAATAAGCTTGGAATAGTTTATGCCATGCTTTGTCCTTATCTGTAATTGTGACATTTGCATCTGACAGAAAGTGACAAAGCATGGCATAAACTATTCCAAGCTTATTTCACGTTCATAAGTAAGGGGGTGTATGTATACTTAATAGGTGTACAAAACACACATTCCAAATACACTGTTTTCTAATTAGGAATGTATAGATAAAAAAAACTAGTAAAGCCCCTCTTGCCTATGTACTTGTAACACATCTGTATAAACCGTACGACATTCTAAATTTGAAATTTGACATATTACTTCAGTATAACAATTACAAGCAATCTTACTTAAGTTTCTTTACTTATAGAAAGGCGTAACTCTAGTTTGTAACTCCGTTTTTAGGGTTCCACAGCTCGAAAGGAAAAAGCGGAACCTTTATAGGATCACTTTGTTGTCCGTCCGTCTGTCAAGACCTTTTTTCGCAGGATCGCGTGGAGGTATCAAGCTGAAATTTATATCAAATACTCAAGTCTATTGCCCCTTAGAGCTGTGAAAAAATTAAACTTCTAAGCCAACGCAATCAAAAGATACAGCCGTTTATGCCGCAAATTTCCGCAAATTTTCAGTTCTCGCAAGGGAATCAAAACCTAAACGGTACCTACTTCCAGTCGATCTAGAATCTTGAAATGTGGTACGAAGCAACGTCTTATAGCACAGATAAAGGAAAAATTGCGAAAACCGTCAATTTTTAGCTACATCACAAAAAAGAAACATTTTACGATTGCAAACTTTTATGCAGTTGGTAAACTAATCGCATCCTATGTCGATGTATGGAGACAACAGTTTTTCAACGGCAAAGTCAAGTTCGTCCCTCAATACAATTTTACATTCTTATAAGTTTCTACGGAACCCTCGGTGCGCGAGTCCGACTTGCACTTAACCAGCTTGTAATTTGGGTCAAGATCAGTCTCTAACTACCAATAAATACTTATACTAGCTGTTGCCCGCGACTCCGTCTGTATAGAAGTCAGTTATCGCCATTCCCTCGGGAACTGTAGAATTTGCCAGGATCAAAGTACCTATCCTATGTCTCGTAGCTACTCAAGCTATCTCCATTCCAAATTTCACCGAATTCGATTCAGCCCTTAATTATTTTTTTTTTTTCGTATTTTGAAAAGAAAATGCATGTTAGCAGGGACTATCATTCTGAACAAGAAAAATATAATTCCTGATATGTCCCCAAAAAGATGTATGGAATTGTCTGTTCTGTTACCAAGAAATGTATTGGATTTAGGTAACAAAACGGACAATTCCATACATCATTGTGGGGACATCAGGAATTCTTTTTTTCTTGTTCCCAAAATCCGAAGAAAGAATGAAAGGTGTGTGCTATTTTTTTAACACCCCGGAAAAGTAACAGACAGATTCCTAGTCATTTTAAATGTGGTGAAGAAACAAAGCTTCTTGTAAACTCCAGTCTTCAAGTATCAGGTGATTTTTCACCAATTTAGGTCGGCACGAGAGTGTGGGTGGATGACGTCACAGCATGATATCAGTTCGCTGGCGATAGCGTGCAGTGTCCTGCCTACCACGGAGCGGTCAATATTTACATTCATCTTTACTTGGATACGTGTTTATTTCGAAAAAACTTAATTTACATCTATTCACGATAGAGGACGCCCGCGATTTCATACGCGTAGAACTAGTCTCCCACTTCTCACCCTATTTTAAGCCCTTAGGAGATGAATTCCCAAAAATCCCTTCAGAGTGCACCCCTAGGATATCCAAGGATTATTCCCTCATTCATGTTCATGTTTTTTTTTTTAAATGTTAATAAGAAGGCACACGAGCACTCAGGCCACCTGATGGTAAGTGGAATCTGAGACCCATAAACATTTGAAGTCTCAACACTACAATCCAAAGACCTCAAATGCGTTGCCAACCCTGAGGACTAAGATGGAATGCCTCTATGCTAGTAATTTCACCGGTAGTCTTATCCCCACACCGGAACACAACAGTGCGAACACTGTTGCTTGGCGGGTGGTTAATGGATAAGATGGTGGTAGCGATCCGGACGGACCCTGCACAGGGTCCTACCACCACTAAAGTGTAATTTGTGTCATTTGTGGTTTCTGTAGAACATACCGAAACGTTTTAATGTGGTCGTGCACCGTCACGGGTATAGGTTATGAATGAATGAATGAATGAATGAATGAAAATTATTTGCTCTTGCATTATTAGAAGTTTCGATACTTCTGCTATACCTACTATTACTACCCATAATAATTTTATTTTGACGATGGGTTAAAGTGCCCGTGCGGCCTATTTACTGTATAAAAACAACATTTACCTTTTTTTACTTTATTTAACTAAGTCTAAGTCTTTTTAGGGTTGTTGGTATTTCTGTAGCTCTGCCTACCCCACTCTGGGAATGATGGCGTCATGTTATGTATGTATGTTGTTCAACTTGGTTGGTTTGTAAGTTGTCCGTCAAAATTTGCAAGGAAATTTTGAACCACTTTCCGTGGACCGGTTGAGCTGAAATTTAGCATACCTATGTAAACCTGATGACAGTGCAAAAACATGGCACCATCGAGCTGGCCTGATGATAAAGACGGAGTCCATAGGAACTCCTAAATTGCACAGGATAATCCCGTCGTGTGAGGGCTCGTTAGAATTGTCTTGATAAGCAGATGATGACTATGCTATTTTTAGTGGTGGTATGACCCTGTGCAGGGTCCGTCCGGATCGCTACCACCATCTTATCCATTAACCACCCGCCAAGCAACAGTGTGCGCATTGTTGTGTTCCGGTGTGGGGATAAGACAACCGGTGAAGTTACTAGCATAGAGGCATTCCATCTTAGTCCTCAGGGTTGGCAACGCATTTGAGGTCTTGGGATTATAGTCTTGAGAATTCAAATGCCTATGGGTCTCAGATTCCACTTACCATCAGGTGGCCTGAGTGCTCGTGTGCCTCCTCCTTAACATAAAAAAGAAAAAAGAAAAAGAATGCCAAAAGAAGTACAGTCGGTAGCAAAAGCTTGTCTCAAAAATGTTTTTTTGGTTAGGTTATTTTTATAAATGTGCTATTATTGGAAACCCCAGGGGTTTATGTATTTGAATGGCCACTGGTGGTATAAGTCTCTTTGCCCGGTCACGAGTTAGTCTAGTGCATCTTGGGCCAGCATGCTCTTCAACATCGTCGGTCCATGCGCCGGTCATTGACTTATTAGATTTGGGTAGCAACTAAATTAATTTTGTTTTTAGTAGAACAATGGGTTATTCTACGTAACCTTTCTAATTTAGGGTCAAGAGGGGTGTCTATCATTTCATCGAAACACCTTTCATCGAATGTATAATGTCATCGAATTTGATTTCATCGAACGCTATTTTCTGCTGAAACCATGTTTTCAGGGTATCTTAAACATCTAACCTAACCTAACCTACGTCATTATTTTTTAATATACCCTGAAAACATTATGGTTTCAGCAGGAAATAGCGTTCGATGAAATGATACATTCGATGAAGTGATGAGTCACCGGGTCATAAGGGTTAAACAATTGTATAAATATAAGAAATGTTTTTTTTTTACATTAAAATGTAACTTTATTTAAAGATCATAGGGTTATAAATTGATTGTTGCAAAACAAATAAATAACTGTTATCTTCTTTGAATTAGTCAGTGTCGAACATTGGGCCTTTGTCGAATACTGGTGCCGTTACATCCTAATAAGTGGCTCTTTACGATGTTTTTATTATTATATGCGACCATAGCGTGGATTTTATTATTTTTTATAAATAATATTGTAAGACCTACTCTTTAACACAGGGGTTCCCAAACTTATAAGTATCGCGCCTCCCTACTGCTTAAAATGAATATGCCCACGCCCCCCCTTGGTCCCAGCAAGTAGCAGCAAGTGGGCTCGTCGAGCAATTGTAAAATAAAATAAGAGTAATAAAGTTCAAAAATATATTTTTAGGTGTTTTACTATAAAAATACTGTTTTTACACATTTGTAAACACTTGTACATATGAAGAGTCAATGTGACGGAGTGATAACCGCCGCCGCCCGCGCCCGCGCCCCCCTGTACATGTCTTCGCGCCTCCCTAGTGGGGCGCGCCCCCTAGTTTGAAAATCAATGCAGTTTAACATTTAATCCACACAGTCGGATTATTATAGCCTGTACGGATGGTTGTGTGTATTTTAATAAATAATAAATAAATATCAACTCACGTTGGCCTAGTTGGTAGTGACCCTGCCTTCGAAGCTAGGGGTAAGGGCAGATATTTGTGTGATGAGCGCGAGTATTTATTCCTGAGTCTTGGATGTTATTTTATTTTTTATTTTATTATGGATTGCCAACAGTTGTTACATCACATTTAATTCTATATGGTTTTACGGGCTTAGTGTTCTAAACTTAATGCACATCTAATTACAGGCAATCACCACATGCAACTTATACCCTGCTATATATAAAATTATAATTAAAGCTAAAGTTAAAGATACTGTAAGATACTAGAACAATTTGGACGATATATTTTTACGAAAACTGGCCATGGAGTCAGCGTTGATATCATAATCTTGATGATGCTTATTCAGAAGACGGGATAAGCGTGGGACCGGGGAATTAGCACCAAAAACAGTCCTGCGAAAGGGGGCAGATAAGGGCTCTGTTTTCTATGTATTTAAGTATATATTGCTCTATGTAAGTAAGTTTTTCGTTGTCTAGTACCCATAGTACAAGCCTAGAGCTTAGTTTGGGATTAGGTCAATTCGTGTGACATTGTCCTGCGTTTTTTTTTAATTATTTAATTAATTGACTAGTATAGAGGCATTCCTTTGCAGTCCTTAGAGCAAATCTGCCCTGCTAAGCCAAATAGCAGTATGTCAAATAAGTCTCCTGTAGCAATCAAAACCTTATTACTAACAAGAGAAGATTGAATCTACTTTGGCAATTGAATCTGACATACTGTGTTTTAGCTTAGGAGGGCAGAAATGTCTATTCGCCTTAGATCGCTCAGGTACCATCAGATATCCTGTGACAGCCAAATCCGTTATTATGATTTATAGCAAAACAAAAGCTATATCGTATGCCATATTTTTTTTAGTCATAATTGTGTTTGGTCATATTTCTCCCAAGTCATAACTCTGTTCAAGAAACTGTTGCTTTTAATGATTTTCATAAATCAAACCTAACCTAACCTAGCCATGTCTTCATGTTAGATATTCAAGAAGTTCTGAAACGTTTACGGTTCTGGTGATATAAAAATTAAGACTATTAATAAATGTTTCAAAAATGAGATTATGACTTATGACCTAAAAAAACTAAGGAAAACAACGGGCTCGCCGGTTAGTTTTTAATATTTTTCGTATTTTTGCTGAGGTGTTTACTTGGTCACAAAATATTTAAAACATAAATAAATCTTATTTTAATAAAGTGTGTGTAGTAAAAAAAAGATTACTCTAACTCTTTATTATTTAATAACAATATATGCAGTGTTATTTCTTATTATGTTACTCCACGTGTTTTTATTTCACGTAATAATATTTTACCTAACATTTTAGAACGCAGTGCCACAATAACTTTACTTGTTTTTTTTTATTTTATTATTTTTAAAATAGAAATTGTACGATTTTTTACGACGAACGATTATCGTTTTTTAATTATTAAATGTTAACGAACGTAATTTTATTTTTAATAGAATAAAAACATGTATTTTTGTTTGTTATAATATTAAATATTAGCACTGTAGGTTTTTTTATGTTCAGCGTCATTTTCAGACCCACAAGTTTGGACCTGTTAGTTTGTTTCGTTAAGGTAATTGTAATTGTCCAAAAAACTATAGTTGGTAACTAGTACATTGTTGCCGAAGGTAGACGAGTCATATAGAGTAGGAGACCATAAATTGTTCTTTCTGCCGAGACAGACAAAGTGCTTTTCTCAACTAATCTGAAGAAAAAAACCTATTTTATTATTAATTATTTACTTAATTAGCTAGAAATATGCAAATAATATTTTTATTTTGTAAGAAAACGGCCTGTAAAAAGTGATGCTTTCCGACCCCAAACCAGCGAAAAATGTTCATATTTCTAAGCAGTATTGAGCAAAAGATTTTTTTGACAGTAACTTTTTATGTTTACGTTATTAAAAATACTACAACAGTCCGGTTTGAGTTTCGAACACATCAATATTATACGTATCTCAATTTATAACCATTTTGGTTTTGGTATTTTACAACTTACAGGCTATACATACTTTTACCATGAATTAATAATGTATTTTATTAGTTTAGGCGTTAAGAAGGAGTAGAAGAACAACTTATACTATATACTAACAGACACATTAACATAAAATAGTACTAGAGTTAATAGTGGATTTTCGCTATAAAATGTCTGATAAAAGATTTTCATTGTAAAAATGACAAATAATTTCATTCCAATTTAATAACAACTAAGCTTTTATAAAATTTGCAAATAATTAACGATATTTTTTTTTATTACTATACGTCAAAAAAAAAGGAACATTCCCTTCGTTTCTTTTCTTTAATTCAGATTTATTTAATTTATTAATGATTTGATATAACAACAATACTATAAAAGGAAATTATAGTGTTAACTTGAAACTCGATAAAACAATTAATTTACTTTTCTTTTTTTTTTGGTTGAGCCCTTTTTTAAATTAGTACAGTATTTTTTATACTAAAATCTACAAAAAAACATCGTAGGAGTGGAATAAGCTTCCTAGTTTGTCAAAATACCAAAACCTTTGTTAAAAGAAATACTTTTTGTGGTATATTGTGTTTAAAACTGTAATATTTTTCCATCACTGGCTATATACAAGTATATTAATAGCGCAAGAATTATAAGATATTAAATATAGCACATTATTAAGAATATCACTGAAACACTAAGATTGAGGTAAGAGTGGTCAATTCAAAAGCATTTAAATACGTTAGACTACAACTTTAACTAAATTAAAATTTTAGTCAAAAACACATATGTAAGAAAATTAAGGCAAATACAATTTTACTAACGAAAAATATACATCAACAGTATTTTTTTTTTATTTATTCACTTTTTGTTGCTTAAGCATTGGTCCAAAAATTGTTTCAGATATTTATATTTTAGTGTATATTTTTAGGATCGTTAAATGAGATTTTTTGTGCGGTTTATCTATTTAGCCTTGATAATATTATTTATTTGTCACTTGTTTTTATTGCTTCAGTTTTAATATAAAAAAGGCTATTTATTAAATGGGTTTCTTTATTACCCATTTTCAAGGTTAAACCCAGTGTACAACAAAGTACACGTAACTGATTTATTAGGTAAATTAGCTGTTTTACATCTAACCATGAATTATAACAGAGTAGAAATAAAAAAAAAGTTTATTTTGGTAAAACTATGCTACACATAATTCACATACCTACATAGTCCTTGATCAGTAGGATTTATAAACGAAAATGTTACACAATGGTGACATAGCCTAAGGACACTATTTTTTAAAGGGAACGTTTTTAAATTGCAATACCACTCGTGTATACATTTTTACATTCGTATTCCAATAGCATACCCACTTATATAAAAAAGGCTTTGTATTATTTACACACGTATTACATAATCATTTCTTGATAAACGTACCATGAATTTAGTTGTGCCTAAAATAAATTTATTTATCCTTTAAATATCCAAGTATTTTAGACCAACTGCACTGGTCCCGAACTAGGACCCATATCCTAAGGGTATTAGGCAACTACTTATTTATTTATATATAGAAATACAAGTAAGTATACCAATAGAGTTTTAAAATAAATATTATTTTCGTGTTACTTCATAAAAAGCATTTTGTTCATAGGATCATAATAAAACGCTACAGTCATTTTAGTTTTATATAAAAATTAATCAATAAGTTCTTGTTTGGTACATATGGTATATAACCTTATAAAAAGAGACTATGGGTTGTTTAACATATTTTTTGGAATTATTTCATTGTATTTAACAATATTGGCGATTTTTACAATCATTTTTCGGATGCATAAAGCAATAATAACATGGTTATTTTTTTTAAAACCACGTGCATTTGAAATAGGGTTATATAAAAGAAAAAAACGGAGATTAAGGAAGCTGGTAGAAACGTATTTGTCTAGTTTTTTGAACGTAAGTACCTATTTTGAATACAGATTGTATTTTAAGCTTATGTGCTTGTGAATAATATTCGTTATAGTTACATGAATAATTTGTTTGCAATTTCTTATTATTAGTTATAATTTATATAAAAAACTAAGTTTTCAAACTAAAACTTGTCTTAGGAAAAGCATTTTGCTAAATATGTTTAGAGCATTCTTGAGCATTAGCTCAAAGCTTTTGAATTGTATACACCTTTAAAAAGTACATCTTTCAGTACACTTTAAATACCTAAAAAAAACATACAACTACAAAACGACCAGTTTTACTTACATTACGTATTTGAGTTAGATTTATTATTATTTTGGACAAATGGATTTTTAGAACGAATTTACCGTCACTACTATTATTTTTAGGCCCAAATACACGGTTTATCTTGCTTTTAAATAGCCAAATTACAATGTGATAAAAGAGTAAAAAAGCCAAAAATTACATTTAATTGTATTTTTTCTTCATTTTGTCTAGTTTTATGTCAGTATATCGTTAATTACTGTTTAAAATAAGTAAAAAATGATCGGTAGAGACGCTGTTAGACCGTCAAGTTTAAAGTCGTAATTTTGCTATTTTAAAACATTTATTTGATATAAATTTATGAAAAATATACTAAACGACTCTTTTTCATTATTTTTCATTATTTTTATAACGCTCGATCAAAGTTTTTTTTTACAATTTGTATTTTTGTAGACGTGGTCAGAAAATCTCAAACTAAGCCTTAAAATTACGTAAAAACCGATTTATTTCGATGAAGTAGGCTATAAATAGTACAAATTAGGTTGAATACTTACATATTTAGAAGAACTATTCCGGTAAAATCCATCAAAAACCACCAGCAAAGCACTCGCGACACGTGATTTACAGTCTAACACGCACTTCACATAGCAGTAAAAAAGGCGGGAAACCAACTCGTTTCCCGCCAAAAACTAACGTTAATCACACAATTTAGAACATCCCCGTCATTTTGGTATATCATTTAAAATAGGCCTATAGGAATCTTATTGGGATTAGAACGTCCGAAAATGTGCAAAATTTTCGCGACCGTGCGCGCAGGCCGCGGGTTTAGGCCTACCTACGCACCGAACTCTCGCGCTGTGCGCCTGACAACAAAAACTGTACACTAATCAAACCCGCACCGATCCCCTCATCCTGATAAGGATTACGATATTAACACGAAAAATAAAATAAAAAAATATTTAAAAAAAAAACATTTTTTTGGGAAAGTGAATTTTTGGGGTTTAGGTCTGGCGATCGGGGTAGTCATCATGGGGGTATGACGGGAGGGTACGTACGCGCGCTTGCCAGGTCCGGTACGAAGTGACGACCTGACGACTAGGCGGCAACCTTGCTGCGGCCTCGGAGCGCTAGGCCTCGCCCGCGGGTTAGCTCGCGAAATCTAGGAGGTTAATGGTTTAGAAGACTCGCGAAAAAAATGTACTTTACGATTTTACTAATAAAGCTTTCGTCTGATTTGGTTTGGAATATCCTGGATCTATCATCAAGTAAAGGTTTTTGCTATTCGTGAAAGTAAATATTATTAGGTATAAAAGTCAATTTTAGCTTAGATGAGTTATGGTGATTGCTTGAATCGAATACTGTATTACAAATTTAAGATATATGTATAAAAATACATAAACACAATCGATATCTATTAAAAATAATGCATATTTTAGATGTACATTTTATTCGAACTGGTCAGGACAATTTTCGTAGGTTATTTTGTCATATTGTTCACGGTCAGTATACCTAGGTATAATGGATGTTATAAAATTGAACTAACTAGATAAAGCAGATTACAGTTGAATTTCACCTCAACAGTATATGTAGTTCAGAGACTGAAAGTTTAGAATTCGAAATTATAAACAAACGATATCCCAAAGCTTAGGTATTTAAGTAAAAATAGATTAACATGTTACATTATATCAGTATTATAAGGATATTATTTATTTTGTAAGAGGACCTGCGTACTTAAAATATGCTTAGATTATTTTATTATATACCTACATACAGAAAAACTGCACAAAATAAATAAACTTGCCACTAAAAGTTTTGGTAGGCACATCATTAAGGCCCCTATAACGATTTGTAGTACATACATTCTAGTATCGGTTTTGATGTTACATTAGGTTAATTTTGTATTATATTTTCGGGAAATACAACCCTTAGCGAGACATTGCATTTGCATTTCACTTATATTATATTGCAGTCTACTTATAGACAAATAGACGGCATTAAATTTCACAACATTTTTTTTATTATTATCTTATCATATCTTTCCTTTTGTTGTTTTATAAATTTTCACGGCCAAGTTTATTTTTAACTGTCTAAATGTTACAAGAGCACACTGCACACTCTGCTTTTCAAGCACACGCGTTTTTTGAAGCTGTTTTTATTTTATTTAGTATTTTTATTAAAAAAATGTTGTCAGCTTATTTATTTATTTTTTGTTTCATTCTTCTATCTCCATCTCAGGCTCCAGCTGGAAGCCAGCGCTGAGGCTCTGCCCAGCTACAAGCTGATCTGGTGAGCCTTTTCGGCTTCAGTACCTAATATTTGTTTATTTGTTGTTGTTTTATAATTGTGTATCTAGTGGATAATTCTAAGTATTTAATTGTAATTTATCAAAACACGAGTCAAATGCGTCCAAACTCGACGGCTCTACTATGAGCCATTGAGGAGTTCCTATGGCCACCTTCCGTGTCCATCATCACACCAGCTCGATGGTACCATATTATTGTATTGTCATTAGAATTGCATAAGTTTGCCAAATTTCAAGTCAATCCGACGATTAGAAGTAGGTTACAATGGACTTCCAAGACTTGATTAGTTACAAATGAAGTTAAACTAAATAGTATTTCAATGCCATAGGAATAGTATATAACCTCTACCCCCTCTCTTTCTTTTATGTAAGTAACCTCTAAACGTTGACTTTTGAAAATTTTATGAATATTTATAAATTTAAAATATTTATTAATGTACACTGCAGTACCTACTCTCATACTCATTTGAGGATGAATATGAGTTTTGCAGCGTATATTGTAATAAAAAAGACCTTACAGTATTATTCAAATCACCTACGTATGAATGTAAACACGATATTCATATTCAGGATTATATTAATTTATTACTTGCAACTGTGGTGCACCTTCTTACCACAAACATATAGGTAAATAAATATAACTTATAAACACGAGTATGAATAATAATACTTAAGTTATAATTAGGAGTTAAGTTAACTAGAAATAGATTTCTTCAAATATTTAAAAAATAAAATTAAAAAATATTGCTGATAAAATTCAATGAAGAAATGGTCAGATAAATATCAGCGTAATAAATGCTTTAAAATCATTATGTTGAATCAATAGTAGGTAAGGTATCCACACTTTATTTGCTTACCTAACGGTTATCTTAGAATTATATCGAAAATCCACAAATGTTCAATTACTGCTACACAAAAAACATTACCAATAGGTACCTATGCTGTAGGTATTATTTTTGTATACAATACAAAAATAATATTACCTATTAATAGTAATAAAGTATGTATTCAGTATTTTATTACCCCATTAGTAGTAAATGTCTGGCTTTACTTTGCAAGGTTAATCTATTATATCATTTCAAATGCGTTTTAATTTTGTTAACGTAGTGAATTTTTCAAAAGCTTCTTATACTCGTATTTTGCCTTTATGTTTTTGTTGTTTGTGCAAATAATTAAGTGTTTTAATATTTCTGGAGCATCAATACATTATTAAGTGCTTATTTATTTCTACTCGAAAAATAAAAACAATTAAATACTTTGTTTTTGGTATCTTTTTGTTTTCATTTCACAACCTTAGGGGTTGATTTTTTAAATAAAAACGAGTATACTCAACTAGTCAACTATATTAATAAATTAAAAAATATACTAATGTCAGTCCCCCAATTAAATCCGAACTAAATTCTCAACTCTCTCTTGACTCTTGAAATAGGTGCCAGTTCCGGTGCCAATCTGTGGTCTTCGTCATAAGTTCCACGTCACCAAATGATACTTTAGGAATATAAATGCCCGAGATGATTAATAAAATACCAAAATTACTCTCCGTGAGCCTAAAATTTTTGAGGAGTTCCGGCGATTCCTTGTGGATTCCATCATCAGAATTTAATTTCGACAAGAATTGGATCAATCTGAAAGAATAAGCAAACGATTGAAAAAGTAATAGTTTCATAAACTGCTGGTTATGAGGTAACGAACATCAAAAATACTATCTAATTGAGAACCTGTTCCTTTTTTGAAGCCGGTTGTAAATGACAGTGGTTGCAAAAACGCTTCAGTTAAGATAGAGTTGACGGCTGAAAAACTCTTCAAAGAAGCAGTGTTACCAGGGCAAAAAAACAACGTAGCAAAACTACCCAAGTCAGCTAGGACTTAAGTTTAGTTTCAGGCTAAAATAAAATGTATACGATAGGTTCTTTACGGTACTTTTCTGCTCAGTCATCTCACGAGTCGAAGCTCGGTGGGTCTCTACATTAATAGTTACAGTGGAGTTTCCACCTCCTGAGTTCCTGATTCCATCATCAAATCAGCTCTGAAGCACCATGATATTGCACTATCACGTTATTTACTATTATTATTACTTTTATTTTGACCTGATATTTTTAACTATATAAATAAATAAAAGAAGAAACTAACTGACTGACTGACATATCAACACCCAGGCCAAACCGCTGGCTCTAAAGATTCCAAATTTGGCACTTAGATTCCTTATGAAGTCTAGCGGTGCACTAAGAAAGGATTTTTGGAAATTCATCCCCTAAGGGGGTGAAACGGGGGTCCAATGGAGAAACATGACCGTTGGACCTAGGGCTCAAAACTTGCAGGGAATATTCCTTGGATATCCCAGGGGTGGACTTAGTAGGGATTTTTGGAAATTCATCCCTTAAGGGGGTAAAAATGGGTCCAAAGTTTGTTTGGGGAAACAAGATCGCTGGACCTAGGGACTTGAAATTTGCAGGGAGTATTCCTTGGATATCTCAGGGGTGGACTCAGAAGGGATTTTGGAAATTCATCCCTTAAGGGGGTGAAAAGGGGTCCAAAGTTTGTTTGGAGAAACAAGATCGCTGGACCTAGGGACTTAAAATTTGCAGGGGATATTCCTTGGATATCCCAGGGGTGGACTCAGAAGGGATTTTGGAAATTCATCCCTTAAGGGGTTAAATGGGTAGCGGGAAACTAATTCCACGCGTACGATGTCGCGTAAAACCATATTGCCTTGACATGTTATCGTATCGTTTTCCCGTGTGGTTGCCAGGTTAGAATAGCGCCACTCCATGTCTTCCCGTGGATGTCGTAAGAGGCGACTAAGGGAATAAGGGCTTGTAGTACTGTTAGGCGAAGGACTTGCAACCTGTCACTAAACACCAGTAAACATCTTGGCCTGATTGTGCAAAATGTGTTTACAGAATTAAAAATAAATAAAATAAATAAATATCAGGGGACAATTTCACACAAATTGACCTAGTCCCAAACTAAGCTCTAGGACCGCTGGCCGCCGCTCTAACCCAGGACCATGGATAAGATGGTGGTAGCGATCCGGATGGACCCTGCACAGGGTCCTACCACCACTAAACAATATTTATGCGACATAAATGAATATTACTTATTTGCTCCTCATTTTTAAATAAACAGAAACAAATGAAAACGTGTACTTATTTACATGTTTAATTTAAAATAGTTTTCATGATATTCAATATTTTTTTCCATATTCGATGGTATTAATGATTGCCGTCTAGATGAAAATATCCACTTAAAACTGCTAAACGTTCTATCAACGACCACAGTGGTCAACGGGGCATTCGTTAAATATTTATAATGACTCAAAGCCAATTTCTCATTTATGTTGGTTATTGAAATTTCCTCACCTTTTATAAGACTGTTTACTTTTTTCATGGTGTCATAACCAGTATTTAATTACATCGACATTTTTTTATCGATATCAAAGCCCAGTTATGACTAAAAGGATAAATCTTGGCTTATAAGTTTAGATGTGTTGTGTCAAAAGGAAGTCACATATAATATTGTACCTACCTTAACCCTTTAAAGAACCCATTCCTTGATCTTTGAGCGTTTGCGAAATATTAGAAAACATTAAATAGGTAGCCAAAAATACATCAGTACAAGATGAGCGTGCGGGCCAGCCCCAGTATCATCCTCGGCATGATAGGGAGCAGGGTAGACTGCCCCTATTTGCGTCACAGCTGTGGGCTACATGCTCCGTGTGATAAGTTTTTAGTTTAAGTAGCTAAGTGTAATTTTATTAACATGTAGGTTTAAGAAAATACTAACAATATATGAGTTGTAATATTTACTCAAAATAAATAAATAAATATCAGGGGACAATGTCACACAAATTGACCTAGTCCCAAACTAAGCTCTGGGCTTGTACTATGGGTACTAGACAACGATAAACATACTTAGATAGATAAATAAATACTTAAATACATAGAAAGCATTCAAGACTCAGGAACAAATACTCGTGCTCATCACACAAATATCTGCCCTTACCGGGATTTGAACCCGGGACCGCTGGCTTCAGAGGCAGGGTCACTCCCAACTAGGCCACCGTGTCGTCAAAATCAAATGATTTACTAATTATTATTAAAAGATACAAAATAGTTGGAAAACACGTCAATCGATACTTATATTATAAATGTGAAAGTAACTCTGTCTGTCTGTCTGTTTGTTACCATTTCACGGATAAACCGCTGAACCGATTTAGATGAAATTTGGTTTGGAGATAGTTTGAGTCCCGGGGAAGAACATAGGGTACTTTTTATTACGAAAATTTTGACAAATCCCGAGGGAAGCGATAAAAACAGGGTACTTGTACCCTTTCTCACTATGGCCCCAGATATACTCGTAGTCTTCTAGAACATACTTAAATGCCTTCATGTAGTTTCCTAGTTAATTTATCCATTATATTTTATTCGTGTCCATTTCGAACCAGTTTCATTAAACCAGTGGCTTTTTAATCGCCCACACTCCTGGACAAATCAAAACTAAACATCAAGATGCAACATTGTCATTTTTGTCACTGATATAAATCAAAGAATTTCAGGAAAGAACATTTGTTAATCGGCGTCTCTGGCGACCACCGGCAAGGATCCTTTTTTGCTCAACGACTGAGCATTGCAGTGCAGCGGGGTAATGCTGCGAGCGTCCTCGGCACGATGCCGCAAGTGGGTTCAAGGGAGGGTTTTATTTTATATATTAGTTTTAATTAATATGTAATTTTTTTGTGTTATGTTGAAATAAATTTATACAGATGGAAAGAACTAAAATTATCGTCGTACATTTTTTTATTTCGTAGTTAAATCACTTGTATTTAATTTAAATGTGTACGTAGTCATAATTTTACGCTGTGTAAGTTATTTAAATATCTCTATTTAAAAGCCAAGCTTCTGTCGGTGGAGATCGCCAACCGGTCCAGTCTTTTGTTAACAGCTTGAGTTTCTGTCACGAAACGACCTTGACCTTCTCTCTTGCTCAAAGTAAGGTCTTCCCCTATCTCTTCCTTGTAATTTTACACATTTTATATTAAATTCACTTGTGAATTACAAATTAACAATAATGGAATCGTGGAAGTAAATTTTTAACCTACTTCTAATTGTCGGATTGATTTGAAATTTGGCAAACTTATGCAATTCCGATGGTAATACAATAATATGCTGGTAGAGCTGATGGGGATGGAAGATGGCCATAGGAACACACGTTCAAATCCCGGTAAGGGCAAATATTTGTGTGATGATCGTGAGTCTTGGATGTTTTCTATGTATTTAAGTATTTATTTCTCTATATAAGTATGTTTATCGTTGTCTAGTACCCATAGTACAAGCCTAGAGCTTAGTTTGGGACTAGGTCAATTTGTGTGAGAGTGTCCCGAGATATTTATTTATTTATTTTATTTATAGGAACTAGCTCGTGTTCGATCCTTCGCGTTTGGACTCATTTCTCTTTTGGTGTTAAAAGATCTGTCAGTTATATACAGGTGTTAGGTAGTTAGTAGATAATCTGAGACCTGCTGATGTTCAGAAAAAACTTAAGCAGTCTTAGTAAAAGTGGCACTGATTTCGAGATATTTCGACTTTGTTTTTATAATATGAGACGACATTTGTAACCTGAACAAAAAGTAAACATATTTGTAAAACGGTGCCACTTTAACTAAGACTAATTTAGCTCTTTCGGAACGTCCTAAGTGCCCCCTATTAGCAGGTCACGCTTATCCACTAATTACCTAACACACTGTATAAAGTACAATACAATAAATACAAATACTCTTTATTGAACACCAAAAATTAAAACAGAACACGGAACAGTACATTTAAATCAAAGGTATACAACAGGCGGTCTTACCGCTAAACAGCGATCTCTTCCAGACAACCTTGTAACCGAAATAACTGAGGACACAAATTCATGGCAGGCGGTGTAAACTAATTCGTACCTAGGTATTTTATAAAAAATGAAATGAAACAATAGATCATACGGACCTTCTTATATTTTTAAGGAAACGTTCGTGTCGTAGCGGTGTTCTATCATAATTCTGCTTTTGAGGGACCTACGTAGTTAGCCTCTGATGTCTTTGACTACTTCGCCGGAGAGAGGGCGGACTCCTGATGGGAGTCCACTCTAACATAATTCTTCTCCCATTTTCTATTATTGTCAGCAAATTCCTCTTTTCATTTATTCATATGTAAGTTATGTATAAAAACCAATTTTGCTCTGAGTTTCAATTGGTGACATTTGATAGACTAGAGGGTGCCGGACAATACACGTATAATTTTATATTATAATTTGAAGGGTGGGGTGTTGCCCTATTTTTAACACGTCTCTAGAAATTTTACCTATAAGTCATTAGTGCCACTCCATGTCTTTCCGTGGATGTCGTAACAGGCGACAAGGGAAGAAGGGTTTGTAATTAGTACTGTTAGGCGATGGGCTTCCGACCTGTCAATATTACGCTAATCTTTGCTTGTTTGTGCAAAATTTGGGTACAGAATTACCAAGTCTTTTTAGAGTTGTTGGTTTTTCTGTGGCTCTGCTTATTTACCCCGCTTTGGGAATGAAGTGATGTCATGTATGCAAGTCATTAGTTCCTACGGCGTATGGTATGAAAATTGAAGAAATAGCTTAAGCGTTAAAAACTGAACTGCTGTTTGGGTAATGTCGTCAATATAAGGTTAGTTGTCACGTACCTATACAAGGTGTCTCTGACCTTGGGGCTTTAAATATAGGTGTTGATTCTACTCCTCAAATAAATAATAAATAAATATCACAGGACAATCTCACACAAATTGACCTAGACCCAAACTAAGCTCTAGGCTTGTACTATGGGTACTAGACAACGATAAACATACTTATATAGAGAAATATTTTCTTAAATACACAGAAAACATCCAAGACTCAAGGAACAAATAGTCATGCTCATCACACAAATATCTGCTCTTTACGGGGTTTTGAACCCAGGCTTTAGCTTCGAAGGCAGGGTCACTACCAAGTACCAACTAGGCCAGCGTGTCGTTTGGAACTCCTTTTGTTCTACAACTTGAAAAAACTAGGACATTTCTAATTAAAACTTTCATACAAAATTAACCACTCATTGTACTAGTAAAGATTGACAGTTTAACCGCGTATAATTTACTGTAAATTTAGTTATTTTCAAAATCTTATAACAAAAGAAGTAGCAGTTGAGGAGTAGAAAAGGCTCATGGTCAAAGGTGTCTCTACACCTTGAATATTTTTTTTTTACAACCGCACCTCAAAAAGGGTGGTTTCGCTGTTTAAAGGCAGTGAGCAAATAGATTTTGGTGCGAGCGTGAGACAAAGTAACTTTTTTATTAATTTTCACAATCTTTAAAGGTGGTGGTGGTGTGGCAACACGCGGGCACCCGCCCGTCCGCTGTCGGTTAATGTGTACCATGTTGTCTTTTTACCATTAGGTAATATTTTCTCGCTGGTGAAGTGAAAAGTTGTATGTGCAACACGAGACCAAAGTTATTTGCATCTCGTGTCTTTGATTCCCTCGCTGCACTCAGGATTCTAACCTAGAATCACCGCTACGCTCGTGTTCAATTCTATAGAATCCTTCGTTTGCAAAAACCAAATTTGCTCTCTTGTTGAACTAATAAGTATGTTTCGCTAATTTCACATTTTTATCTTAATAATATCTCCCCAGTGACACCCGCGACGTTAAGACAAATGTAATGAGCCATCCGTTCAGCCTTTACAAGCGAACAAAGAACCAAACATACATACATACAGGCCAAAACATTACCCTTCTCCTTCGGCAGTCGGGTAAAGAGAAACTCCGTCGAAACCGTCATATTGAATTCTGGAATGAGGAAAAATGCAACAGTTGAAATGCACCTCAGATGAAAAATACGACTGTGAAAATTTCGTTTAAAAAATGCACAAATATACAGTTTGCTACTTAAAACCGATTTTTACCAGGTCTACAGATTCCCATTTTTACAAATTTTAATTTCATGAGGATCAGATGTTCACTGATTTCCATTCCCCTTTGTTCTACCTAACTGTCTGTCATAAGGTCGACGGAGATCCGCTTTGCGGAGCTCCTATTTCTGGGTTGTTTTGTCTCTTCGGACCTCATGTAAAAGCAAACCTAACCTAACCTAACCTACCTACTTTATTTAAATTCGTTGAGTACATTAACGGGTCATGAATATGTATAGAGTTGGGAATCCGTATAGTTAAGAAACTGTAGAAATAGGAATCTGTAAAATTGCGCAACTGTTAAAACGCACAATAATACTTAGTACTTAAATAACGATAGTAGAAAAACATATTTTGCGTATAAGATCCTCGGCTCTTAGGATCCCGAGCCGATGTAGGTAGTCGAGGATCTTATACGCAAAATATGTTTTTCTACTATCGTTATTTAGGTACTAAGTATTATTGTGCGTTTTAACAGTTGCGCAAGATAGGACCATTATGATGTTTTTGGTAAAATAATAATATGGCAGAATTAGAAACATTTTGGCCGCTTTGTCAACGACCTTGCAACCAAATTTAAAATACACCTCTAAAACCTCAATTGTCCTATGGAAAAAGGAAAGATTCGAAGCAGAATTAAAAGGCGAATTGATAGGGGAATTGTCTAACTAAATGGTTAAAGAAACTGCCCATGGGGGAACTCCAACCAACCTGTGAAGGGCTGGAAACGGGCCCGCTACGGTCCTTTCTAAATAAAACTCGTACTCTACCACTGTGTGCCCTCAATAGGGTATAAATAATTAACAAATTACCTTTATGTTTTTGTTGTAACTGACTTATATATTTCTGGCGCTGAATGGTAAAAGTGTACCTCTATCTTAGAGTGTCCGAAGAAAGTTCGTCGACGCCATGAATTAGTTGAGCAATGTTATTGTCATCCTTTTTTTCGGGAGTAGGGGAGCGTGGGGGAATTGGAGCCTAGTAAGGATATTTTCTAATAAAAATCATAGTTTACGTAATCAAAAATCGTTTTAATTATTGACGAGCGTGTTGTTTATCTGGCTACTTATAATCACAGACAAAATAGGAAAATAAAATCACCCTCAATGATGAGCAATAAAAAACAAAAACATGTCCTTCGCTCCCATTACCCTCCACTTCGGGTAATCAGAGCTACGAAACGCCCCATATGTCAAATGGGAGCCATAATATATCTATAAAATATTTCTAGTCTTACCTATCTTTGTAACAATCAGTCTCAATAAGTTTTTTTACCAAGCTTGGTTAAATAACTATTAATCAACGTAAACATTTGGTAATAAAATCAACAACAATCATTAATAACACTGGAAAAAATAGATATTTAAGGATCGAAACAAAATAAACAAAAGTAGTCAACTGGACTGTTACTGCCAGAACATTTCGCATGAGCCCGTTTTCCACAACTTCTGCAGCGATACCAAAGTTATTTTCCTTTGCCTGTATCGCGACAAACGTTACACAGATTTTCTTCTTCTGAATATTCAGATTCATCATCGCAAATTTTGTTTTCATCAACTTCTTCGTTTGACGATTCATTATCATCACTGTTGAATAATTTTTTCTTCACTCTTTTCTTTTTCTTCTTTTCAACTGTATTCTTGTTTCGTTTACAACCTTTGGCCTTAGCACTCGGTTTTTCCCCCTTTCCTTTATTACATTTATCTTTGGTGCCTTTTTTAATCGGTTTATTTTTGGTTTCGAAGGGTTTGGATTGCATTTTCTAATATTTCTACCGTCCAAGAAGCTTTTGACGTCGTACGTTCTCTTTTTCGGGGCATCTGGAAAGGTAAATTAAGTCATATAGTTCAGTAAAAATTTAAGAAACTGCAATGGGGTAATGGCAGCCAAATTCTAGTAATGCGGGTAATGGGAGCCATAAATAGCTCTCATTACCCGCATATCAACCAATTCAAAACTAAATATGTAATAAAATCACGTGACTCTCAGTTGCAATTTGAGAAGCAGCACCGTAAATAAGATAGATATGGTGATCTATTTCGAGTATGAACAAAACAATATCTATATATTTTAACACTTACCTTGGAAGATGAAGTTTATTATTTTTTATTACCACCAGACCAAAAACACACATTCGTCTCGTGCAACTGATCGCGGGGCACTGCGGGGATGCCCGCGGGAGGCAACCGTTGCCGAACGTTACCGAACACACCCGAGCGCCATTTGCATGAATACGAGCACTGGGAAAGTCCACATTGACACCGCTCCCATTACCCGCCCGCTCCCATTCCCCCACGCTCCCCTAAATAGGAACCTGGGTAGCATTCATTCCTTAAGTGCTGTAAAGAGAGACTCAAAGTATTCACACATCAGGTTAGCTTTTCCTATCATTACATTGCATAGTCACCGAAAGATCCTTGTAAAATATTTTTATACGTTACGAATGCAAAGATGCTTAAATTTAACTACTTGCAGCGACACGTAGTGTCGAGTAGTAACATTTAAAAAAAAATGTATTTACAGTGCCCTCTTGCGACGAGTAGCGGCGCTAACTAACAAAACAGCACTAGTATAGAAGTTGTAAAGAAAATGCAATCCTTCGTCATTGGGCATCGTTAAAATTTTCCTCGTTATCCACCAGTACAATAACGTTAAATAAATAAATTAAATAGGGTAATTAAAACAGCTGACAGACGATGAGTCATATTCAAGGTTTTAAAAGTGAACTAAAGATCGAAAGTTTCCATGTTTACATTAGTTTATTGTAAATGTAAAGATATGATTTATACTGTAAATGTAGTTTGTATAAGAGTTATTTTTCTTTGTCGTAAACTTAAAATATAAGACGAATGACGCAAACAATGTCAACTGCACAGCGAAGTAGCTGGAAGGGGGACAGCTGTAATATTTGAGGCTTACAACACTGGATAAAAAAGTTGAATTTAATTACTGTCAATCATGATTCTAAATTTTGGCTTTATTGCAGTGGAGTAACGGCTACATTCGCTTAAATAATATATTCATTCTAAGGCGTTTATCGTTCGAGACGGAAGTGGCATAAAAATAGGATTGCCAACAAAATTGAGTGACGTCACAGGCATGGATGTAGTCTTCTAAAATTACATGAGATCAAAAAAAAACAGTTTTCACGACGTTCGAGTTGCATTTCGACGGGAAAATAATTTCTTATGTGTTTATTAGTGTGAACGGCGCGTGTGATTATTAAACGAGCCATATCTGAAGGTTCAATAATATATTCTTAAGACAGTTGTTCTTTACTGGTTGCTTTGGATACACATTTTGATATTTACGTGAGTATTACTTCGATTTTCTTCAGTAACGCAGTTAAATTAATCGATTTTGATCACAAGGGATGACTCTCACGTGAGCTGAAATTAAATTAGTGTTTATTTTACTAGTGCTTGTCAAAATCGTGTGTCATGTCTTTACGGCTTCTGTAGACCTAAAAATAAATCCAAGTGTGTATTTTAAGATATAAATTTGGCGAATTTGAGCGCGCGAGGCCGGGTGAGTGGTGTGAAAGTGATTTTTATCAATGTGCGCGCTTGAAAACGAAGAGATACATTTGGCCTTGACGGATTTCCATGGTATCATGTTACATAGACGCACTAGGTATTAAAAAGTAAATAATTAAAAAAAAAAACCTGCTTCCGCATTCGTTTTTAGAAACCCATTTTTGTCTAAATGTAACTTTGCAATAGTCTTTTGTTTGATTGATTGCTGTGTCCTTGAGTATGAATGCACGAAATTATTTATTACGCATTTCTGACGTAACACGCACAGCCTTCATGTTAGGAAAGTAGTTTTATAAATACTGATACAAATACAAACTCTTGCTTCATTTTGAGTCATTTGACATACTTACTCATTAAAAAAGTTAAACTGTTTTGTGTGGGCAGAATTCATATGACCCACTTCTGTGTACAAATTTAAAACACAATTTATGTTTAAAATGTTCTGAGAAGGTTTGGTATCTGTGAGGTATTTCATTTTTATCTATGGTGATAAAAATGTAAACAATATTATGCAAGCTAGCAAATTCTTGGCTGGTGACAGAGTAATAACTAGATATCATATTTTGCTCAATTGCTTTTTTAAAACTTAATCTAATAAGATTATTAAGTCTACACATTATTGGTTGGTAAAAAAATTATAATAAATTAATTAATGAATTAAAAAGCCAATTTGTCTTATCTAAAAACAGGCCCCCTTAGAAAACTTTGCAGATGAGGTACAGTCGAAATGAGAACTAGCTGTACATTTAAGTTCCTTTTCGCAGTAATTAAAGTGACAGTGGTTTGAATTTTATAAATCAATAGCTACAAAAAGGAAATAGAATATATGGCTACTTCCATCCATCTAGTTTAACGGCCGCATTGAGTGAAGGACTATTATGTTGTTCCTTAGTGGATTTTTTATACACATATTTGAAAAAGGAACAAGTTAATCCTCTCTAATATATCTCTAAGTACAGTAACTGTCAGTGTGTGTGTTATCAATTATCAACTAACTAATTAGATAGGTCTAACACTACGTAAATAAATGTTACTTATGTCACTGTCAACATTTCAAAAGTTGCATCAGTATTGACATAAATTCAGACGTTAATATGTCTGAATTTAACTAGTTTAGTTAAGTACAAGTTTAATACTTGGTTTTGAGGATGACTACTGTATGGCTAAGGACCAAAAACTTGGCCACGCTAATTCAATTTTCAATGAAACTTTTTTGTTGTGAGATTTAAATTAGCCATACATTTGTAGGAATAATTTTACAACAGAACTTTTTTCACTTTTGTTGGTTGTATGGTTAACTATGCTTAACTATGGTCCAACTATTTGGTCCTTACCCGTATACTATAAAGTTCCTTATAGCTGTTCCCTGGGAGATGCTTGATTATATTGCAAAAATTTAACATACATACATTTCTACATATATGTTTGTTAGGAATTCTCACTTTAAATATGTAGTTTTTAAGAATACCTTACCATGTTCTGGTCTGATTATATGGATGATTTTATTTTTATATGTACGTTATTGAACTCCTCTGAAACGGCTCGACCGATTCTTATGAAATTTGGTGTGCATATCGGGTAGGTCTGAGAATTGGCCAACATCTATTTTAAACACCCCAAAGTGACATAAAAAAAAATTGCAGCGGGCGAAGGTATAGTGAACTATTCAATCAATCCATAGCTTCTTATTCTGTTTCTTTTGAATAAGTTTATATATGTATTATTATTTTTATTATTTTTACACAGGAGAATGTCACACAAATTGACCTAATGTCGGATTTTTATTCCCACAGAAAAAATGTAAACAAAGGTATGTCACTGTCAAAGTGACAGTTCAGGTTATCTCAAAGTTCGGCCCAGCAAGAAAAATAATATTAAGTTATCATTTCGCTGGAACAGTGATATTAAAAATAAATTTGAGAAATAATTAAAATTTAACAGAACAATTAACAACATCTCCCATCAATCGAGCAGCCCTCAACTTGTTGACTCGGGTGTATCGAGTCAATGATACCAGTGCAATAAATAAATTATGCATACGAAAACAGTAATCTCATTTTAAATTAATGTAACCAAGAGTTTATTTCAAAATAAAGTTTGTTATTAACAAATTAAATTCTTTCATGTTGATTGAAATATATAGATTTTTTATAGTAAGTTAATTTCTTACAAATGTGGAAAGTATAAATATTTTTAATGCTGCAAATGTATTTTGTTAGAGGCAACACCTTTGTTTACATTTTTTCTGTGGGAATGAAAGTCTGACCTTAGTAACTCAGTTCTAGGCTTGTACTTACTTATACATATTGAGAAAAATATACTTACATAGGAGCAAATACCTACTCATCACAAATATCTTCCCTTACCGGGATTTGAACCACTATCTTCGCACACTAACCTGTCGTCGATATACTCATACATCGTATTTAAATATCAATGCATAATATTTTTATTGTAAACATCGAGATATCCTATATTTTGATATATACATATATCTGATAAAAATAAAACTTAAGTTGTAGTTGGGCATTTAGATTGGTAATGATGCATTTTTGCACGGTTTATCTAAGCTTAAAACAATAATAAATGATCATGAGCAAAAAACAAAGGTATTCATTTTATATTTTAGGAAAAAGATTTGTAGGAACTATTACTTATTTATTATGAATGTTATGCCGTTGTGATAAGGTTTGAAATTCAATATAAAGCTACTACAAACAAAATTAGGTGATTCCCTGAAACTTAAATTCGGTAACAGAAATTAAAGTAAAATATTTAAATCTAGTGTTGCCTGTGTAACTACCTGACAGACAAAACTCCTTTTTAAAATAAATATCCATTTATATAATATCAACGTGTCTATCCATTGATATATATCATGATATACAGGGCGTCCCACGGCTATGCCACATGGAAGGAAAGTACCTTGAATATTGTAGATGGAACATTTTACTGAAAGAAGACATTACTTCAATTTAAAAAACAATTTAAACTGCACTCATAGATATTTCAATAATTACATAGTTGAACCGGGAATCGAACCCGTTACACGAGAAAAATAATTACGCTGTAGCTTTATCATACCGATCGAAAGGCTTCATCATAAGGATTATTTTTTGCTAAATAACATAGTGTCAGAAATAAAAGGAAGACCATGAATTTTAACTGAATAAGAAGGCTATAAATAAAATAAAATAAAGAGGAAATCATACATCATCACGCCTTCCTTCCCAGAGTGGGGTAGGCAGAGCTACAGAAATACCAACAAATCTAAAAAGACTTGTCTATAATTCTGTAACCACATTTTGTAGAATCAGGCCAAAAAGTGACAAGGTTGCAAGCCCATCGCCTAACAGTACTACAAGTCCTTACTCCCATCGCCTCTTACGACATCCACGGGAAGACATGGAGTGGTGGGGAATAATAGTATTAATATTATCTTTAAATTAAAACACCTTGTTACAGAATCCAATCACGCAGCCGCCGGAACGATGCAAAAATATCACACGACCAAAATTAAAGATAACTAGAATGTAACAACAGAACCGACAAAATGCCTGTCGTCTCGCCATACATCAACAGCAGTTCCACCCTCTCCGGGTCCTATAGGTCCACTCTGACCTCATCTTCAAGCCTGGACAAGCCTTTCTTCCGGACCAGCAGCAGTAGCACATACGTGTCATCAACACTAAGGAACTCCTATGGAGACAGAACAGAATACAGAAGCAGATTTTCTGATGTTGACGGAAAACGAGAAAGAAAGTCTTCTTTGGTGGAATATTCCAGAAATCGCGCGCCAAGCGTGACTGACT
This sequence comes from Acleris holmiana, assembly GCA_949316455.1. Classification (NCBI taxonomy): domain Eukaryota; kingdom Metazoa; phylum Arthropoda; class Insecta; order Lepidoptera; family Tortricidae; genus Acleris; species Acleris holmiana. Next base: position 9,647,260 of record OX438791.1, on the reverse strand, counting down.
CTGACAGCGGCGTGTCCACTAGATATAGATCTGATAGAAGCGAGTCCAGGGGCAGAGATGTCTCGACAACCAGAAGCGAGAGTAGTAAGGCGGAGAGGCCGAAAAGGAACTATCCAACGTCGATTTTGGATATGTCGACGACAGACTTGTACAATAAATACTCACCTACGAACTACGTGCCGTATACTCAGCGGATTCAACAGCAGCAGAATGAGATAGCACGATCAAAGTCGATATCGAATGATATTGGTAGACCACCAGCTGCGGACGGCTCCAGGCTAAGGAAGCCGAGGACTGCTGCCACCATTTCTGAAGTAAGTCATTTAGATAGCCTTGAGAAATGAATGAAGAGTGGTGAGAAATATTTAGAAGAGGTATTGTTGATGATTGATATGAAATTCTGTATTACCTGAACTTCTTTATCGATAAATAGAAGCAGTCACCGATAGTCAATGTTGAGGTACTGGCTTGTAATCTTAATTAGGAAATTTGGAACCCTTAAGTGGACTTTAAATCCAAAATTAACTCTGGCAAGATGTAACACGTCAAAATGAAGAATACAAGATATTAGCTCAATATTCACTTGGTTATCCACGTGATGCTGTGAGTTTACTTGGATTTAAAAGGTTTGGGTGAAATGAAATTCAAATCAATATGCTGATCATATTTTCAAGCCACAAAGTCTTTCAGTTAAAAGCGTAGCGTCGAGGGCAAAGTCTTTCAGTTAAAACATCGGTTTAAATTTATCTAGTTAATGATCAATGGATCATTGCAAGTCTTTCTTTATATACTTCTACTAAACTGCTAAATTCAAAATTCTCTTTATTTGCTATGATTTTAGTCTCGGTTTTTACTTTCTTATCAAAAGTTTTCTTCGCTATACCGGATTGTATTCGTTATGAACGTTAAAGACCTAGTGGCTTACGTATAGTTACAATCTGGTCATTCTTTAATCATTTCTCAAGATCGACAGTAGTAGCACTGTGCATTCATCATTGTATAGATATGGTGTGTGTGTCTGCGAATCTTCATCATCATCATTCAATGATGAAATTTCATCAATGTAGTTTGTTTCCTTTCTTTTATTAACATGATGAGAATTGTTAAAAAGGGGTTACAAATATTTGTTTCTACTTGTATTTTTATTAGGTTAGTTTCTGATATAAATGGTTTTGCTTACCTTTGATGTCTTATGTTTATTTTAGTGTATTTATGCGAATTATTTTGGACGCACCAAATATGAATACTTCAATTCAATTATAAATGTTAATTAACTAGTAGGAACTATAAATATACTTTAAAAATATTTTAAAAGAAAGATAAGATGTATTAAAGTATATCATTGAATAGTTTTTATGTATAATACTGCAACTGGTTCTGTCCTCCAATAATTAAATTATAGATGTCAAACTTGTGAACTTGTTAAGGACATGTACGTACATATTAAAATTAAAACTATCCTACATTGATTATTCTTCAACTGTTCTCTAATCATTCATTTTCTCGCATAAAAACATTTCAGTCACTTCTAACTTTCGCAGACACACAAACCTCGTGTGCGCGCGTGTGTGTGTGTGTATGTTCATTAACACCCGCACTAAGAAAGAGCCATGCTTCAATATAGTTGTCACCTTAACTGCTTGAAAAGCACTTCATGACGTCATCGAGACCTAAAACTCCGGAGAACTAACACACACAGACACGACGCCGATAGAAACAAAAGCAGGCAATAAAATTGAGAATGTTTAAACCAGAGAGCCGAGGGACGAAGGTCTTATAAGGAGAGCTCGCCTTCAACAAGTTACAGCAAAAGGAACTCTATGACCAATGGGACTAAAGACAGCAACGGGAATGAAGTACCCTCAGTATCCGAGATACGTAAACGTTTCGATCCAAAAATGACTGTAACGAAGCTACCTGCTAACGACATTAGATACACCAAAACTGTCGATCATTACTTGAGTCAGTTAAAAGAAGTCGAAAACGGCTTCACGAAACTGCTGCCCAAAGCCGATAAGCCTGTGCCCGTTCACATGCCTTACGCTGAAAAGAACGGGCTAAATCACAGATGGGAGTCATCTAGTTCTCGATCAAACTCAAATTCAGACTTGTCATTGTCCAAAACCATCTCCGAACCCACATCATTAGCGAAGCCTGTTGTTGAGAAAAATGGCATGTCCACTTCACTAACAACCAAGCTACCTTCGGATCGGATAGCTAGCATTAAAAGTCAGCTAGACCCTAACAATCCTATAGGGAAAATTCTAGAAAAATCAACAGTAATCCAAGTAGAAAACGGAGATGGGGACCACGATCGTAAAAAACGAAGCCCCGATGTTACTCCGAAGTTGAAAGAGATGCAAAACGATATAGAGAAACAAGTGAAAGCACCTAAACACACGTCTAACTTTGCTTCGTATATCCAGATCTCGCAACCGGTAGCTTCCGGGTCGACTCCTAAAAAAGTCGACGATGAAGAAAATGCCACAAGGAAATCTAAAGTCAATTTAAAATATATAGATTCAGAAGAAGATAGATTAGCGCTCGATAACGATATTGAATCTCCTAGTGGTACAGGATTTGAAAATAAGACTTTTGAACATGAGAATTTCCTTAAGAAACGTAGTGAGCATTTGGACAGTGAAATCGAGGATGGCGTTAAATCTATGGAGACTAGTACAGAGAGCACTGTCAGTGAGCCCACCGAAGACTCCAGCCCTGATACGCCGTCGGCGAGGCGGAAAATCTTGGACGTGAAAGACATTGAAGATATAAAAGCGGTAAGTTTTGTTTTAGAAAGTCTGCGAGAATTGGGAGAACATTCTAGATTATCCCTAATACTTATGCCTTCTAAAGTTCACATAGATCAGACTCTTTGTAAAATGAATTGGATCAAATTATAATTCTTCATAATTACGATGTGTTACAATATATTTTGGATCTTTGACTACCGTATTTCTGATAAGCATTTCATTACTATGAAGGATTTCTTTCATTTTCTCCCAATTCCAGACTCGTCCCTTACGAAACTAAGTTCGACCGGCTTGATTGTTTGGCTCTTTTTTCATGCACCGTGTTGTTTTTTAGTTAACAAGCAAATTTAAGCTTTCGATGTTGTTACCTCTTTCTTAGATGTGTTTTTTTGTAGCTTTTAGGTTTTCAGCATTGGTTAGATATTCTTCGGGAGTTACTTCGGCGTCCTCGTCTTTTAGTCCAAGATGGTGGATTTCATTCTGGATTTCCTCTACTTGATTGGTATCTTTATGACTTTCGGAAGTTGAATTAGTATTATTAATTTGGTAGTAAATTCTTACGACTAGCACAGTCTCTAAACTTGATCATCAGGCATTAGCCAAGGTTGTCTAAAATGTTGCATGTTCAAAGAAATTTCCTTGGACGTATAAATATTGCTTTTTAAATTTCGATTCTCTTAACTCTCGCAAAATTACATGGACTGTCAAAGCGGACTGAAACAGTCTTTTATCTAACTCTAACGCTATAGAAATCGTGTATGAGAGCCATCAGAGAACTAAGCTAATGTCTATTAGATTTTTTACAGTCCATTACTCTTCAATATCGCCAACTATTTACGTGTGTGCTATATACGTACAGGTGGATAACGCGCACAAATAAACGACCTAAATAGTAAAGGGCAATGTACTCTATGCTTTTTTAAACTCGCGACTATGTCGGCATGGGGTTTTAGGTATTCGGATTTTCTCTATGATCTTAGATTAGGGTCATTGTGTTATGTGAACGTTTGTTGGGTCTTTTTTGTGGTAGCTTTATTTTGGTAGATCATTGATGCTCAAATAAGTGGATAAAATTAGAAGGGAAAATGGGTCATCCATCGGTATTTCATGATGTAATTTAACGTACGACAATCCTTTAAGTTTCATGTTAAGATGACCTTAATAGAATGTGATGTTACTCAAATGCCGAGTTCCATAAACTATAAAATTAAATGTCGCTTTAAGTCGTGTGCTGTTACATTCTACCTTAACGAATTAGAAAGTGGCATAAGGTGCAATAATGGGACATTAGCGCTAATTAATGTTTGTGTAACTGGTTAATAACCGAAAAAGGTTTTAGAACTTTTTATTTGTCCTATTTTTTTCTTTATTAGCACCATTTCCTTTTTTTAATCCTCTTGTTTGATATTCACAATATTGAATACCACCAAGATTTTATTTTTAATATTTATTTAGAAATCATATTCAAAGCGTGATGTCGGGACTCGGGAAGCAAAACTAGCATGAGCTGAACCTATTCTTGCCTTGTCTTATTTATTTAATCTCCGGAAAAAACGCCTTTGCATAAATCTGTGGCACGAAAGAGGTTCCAATTCTAAAATCGACGGTAAGCCTACTGTAAGTAAGACTTCAAAGGCTTTTTCATTGATCGCGTAAATCAGCGGAGTGAAAAGGAGTAGCTTCCAAAAGCAAATTGCGATAACTTAAAAGTACATAGCTTTTATTCTAGTAGATAAAACCATATTGAGCTGAGATTTTACACAATATACAATAGATTCTACTCGGTAAAAACGATATCGCCTTTGACGTTTTTCCGTAGTGATATTAATGGCGACCGAGTTAAAAACGATACAAAAACACTTCAAACGCAATATCGTTTTAACGCTGTAGAATAAAGGCCCTGGTTTTCTGTCTGTTTGTGTGACGGTTTGTCTTGATAAGGCTCAGGATTTACAGATTTCAATAAGGCAATCTGGGATTAAAGCGGGAATTTATTTTTTGTGTACATTCCTAGATCATTTAAACCGAAGCGAAACAAGGGCGGGTTGCTAGTGAAGACTACAATTATTCGTTTTACTAATATCCAAGTTTTTAGTTTTTATATAGTAATAGAGTCGAACATTCCTAGAACAATAAGCAACGTCTCGCGACCCGTCTCGAAAACTGTCGCTATAAATATCACAGTGCGAAATGACGACTAGATATAAAATTAAAACCGGTGGCTGTAACCGCGCTTTCCTCGCCACGTGGGAATTTAAAAAGTTTGGCGGCCATTTTGCGGCTAGTGACAGTTTTGCGCTTTAAAAAATCTATGTTTATTATAATTTTCGTTTAATCTGTATTTGTGGTTGTGATTAGTGTAAAATGTAGGTACTGTAAAATTTAAATACCTTATGTAAAAACAGCATCTCGTGATCTCAAAACTTACGTAAAAACGCGGGAAATTTTGACGTTTTGTCAGGTGTTTTCTCAAACGCGCATATACGTGAAAAAACATTTGTTGCCACGCAGAAAAACAATTTACTATTGTGGTTTAGTAAAAAAAAGGTGAAAAATAAATAGATTGCTTTCTAGAAGGCATTCTTTTATCAAATTTTACTCAATATCACCAATCGCTGTAGCTTAATGTGGTGGTGGTTGCGACATGAAAATATTATTTAGTGGCGCCGTTCTAAAATGTTGAAATTGACAGCAGTCAAAGCAGTACATAATATAACCTCAAACATGATACAAACCATTCTCAAACACATTTTTTTTTGTTGAGTTGACAGCTGTCTATCCGGACCTTATAGAACAGTGTGGTTATATGAGTAATTATATTCTGTGGGTAGCCACCACCAACTATAACCGCTTCATAATTTTTTTGCTAAGCTATAAATAAAAAATAAAAAAATATTATTGTCAAAAATACGCACGAACTCAACCTGGTTTGTCTTTTCCAATATGTCGTCCATTATCTGCTATGCTTAGTGTTTTATGTTGCTTTGCAACAAATAAATTTATTATTATTATTACGCATTACGGCGTCATGAAAGCCTTGTCCATAAATAAAACCTAGTCTATGATGTAACTGGCCACTTTGGCTGTATAACGCAACCTTTGCCTTACAATTTTAACTCGACCTGTCAAATATTTTCTGTCAATTTATCAATTTTGAACGCTTTTCCGTTTTCTATGTAAAATGTTTGTTGTGATTTTATAAACAGTGTATTGAAATATGTGCGTGGGATTCAAAAAATGCATTTCTGACGGTATTTTTATTATAATATTACAAAAAAGTGACACGATAAATTCTTGAAATCAAAGAGTAGTGCCCGTTTTAAAGTTTTATTTCAGAGAGAAGTCAACTCGTAGTAATAAAATGGCTACAATATAATAATCATATAAATACAAGTGGACCCGCTTGGCTTTGTATGGCGGCCTTTGAGATATTCTCATAACTCAAGCTAACCACTACACAATAAATTATTTTTACACCCTTCACGAAAAAATATTAATTCGGTTGATGAAAACTTTAGAATCTGTTAAGGCACTTACTTAAAGATAGGCATAAAAAATATAATTAGGCACTGATGTACTTGAGACCATATCGGATCAACAAGTTGACTTTAAACTTAGTTGCCGCGTCGCATCCTAAAATGTAGTTCCGCTATTTGACACTAGAGGCGTTGTTTGAGTTTTCTACTCTACACTAGATGGCGCTGTCTTTACAAATTGTCGCTAAGTAATTTACTCTTTATTCACGACGGAACAAAAAAACACTAAAAGCTGTAAGCGTGTTTGTATCCACTATTTATTATAATTATTTCTTCAAGTCTTGGATGTTTAAGTTTGAATGATAACTAAACGACTACTTAATAATATGCATCTTTATATCACAGATTAGTGAATTCGGGACATTAAACACGGTAGCAATTAATTTACCATTTAAAAACTCTTCTATTAACTATAACACAGTGGACCATGTTGTCAAACGGTAAGGAAATAATGGTTTATCTCCTGAGTAACCTTTTTTTTTCCAAAAATGTTATTCTGATTTGGATAACGTATTTACATTTGTACCGTAACAATACTTTTTATTTGGCTTCAGATATACTCGTATAATGCCTTTTTTTATAATAAGGAGAAGGCACACAAGCACTCAGGTCACCTAATGTTAAGTAGAATTTGAGTCCCGTAGACATTATAAATTCTCAAGACTATAATCTTAAGACTACAATCCTAAGACCTCAAATGCGTTGCCAACTCTGAGGACTAAGATGGAATGCCTCTATGCTATATTTTGATTTTTTGATTTTGCTAGTAATTTCACCAGTTGTCTTATCCCCACACCGGAACACAACAATGCGAACACTGTTGCTTGGCTAGGTTAATGGATAAGATGGTGGAAGCGATACAGACGGACCCTGACGCCACCGGACGCACAGGGTCACCGCACAGGCTGGCCGCCACTAAAAAAGCCTTCTCAAAAAGCCATAAAGACAACATTTGCCTCGAAAATGATTGGACCGATTTCCCCTTTTGTTCATAGTCGGCATCGCAAACATATTTCTGGTGCTGCTAGTTTAGATATCAGTCATGGCTTACTAGCAGGCAAGACAACAACAGTTTGCCAACGACGTTGTATAAAATAATAAGCATAAAGTACATACATACATAACATCACGCCTTCATTCCCAGTAAATAATTGTTTTAGACACATTTTGCATAATCAGGCCAAGAAGTTTAGTAATTCCTGAAAATCCCCGACATATATTATAGTGTGTTTATTTATTTGGTATTGAGTTGTTGATTTAGTGGTGGTAGGACCCTGTGCAGGGTCCGTCCGGATCGCTATCTTCCAGCGTGGGGATAAGACGACCGGTGAAATTACTAGCATAGAGGCATTCCATCTTAGTCCTCAGGGTTGGCAACTTCAAGAATTCAAATGTCTATTGGTCTCAGATTCCACTTACCATCAGGTGGCCTGCCCTCGTGTGCCTTCTCTTTATCATAAAAAAGAGATTTAAGCCCGGAGATGAACATGCGTTTTCAGATGTGAGATGTAAAAAACATAAATAAAATTGATTATGAATAATTTATTGTAAGTTTGTGATACGTCGTGATTTTGAATGCATATCTCTGTTAATCAATTGTTATCAGCCGATAGTATTACAGTTGTATACAGATAAAATGGCGAATTATATAATAAGACATGAGAATATTATTTATAAAGTTGCTGAGAAAAATCTATAGAGTAAGTTTTCATTTTTTTTATTTTAGTTTCAAAATCGTTTTATCTTTACTTGCTTTTAGTGAAATTGGCAACATGATCCAATTTTAACCAAAAACTGCTTAAGATGGTGTGTCCTACTTCAAAATATTGTAGTTATTTTGATTGTATATGTAAGAAACTTCGTAATATAATCGAGTTTTCGGTGTTACACGATTCCGATACATACATGCATAACGGGTCTCTATCGTTTGACCGAATTACATATGCAATAATTTCATTTGCCCGAATTTCATATGACATAATTTTATATGCCATAACGATGATGTGCCATAATATTCATTGGCCATAAAGGCATTATTTCTGAAACCGTGAACTATTCAGATTTGTAATAAAACAAACCTAACCTAACCTAATGGGCTCTATACGATGGCATGTAAAAAATACCAGAAAGGTTTACGAATTCAGAAAGAATGCATTTATGGCAAATAAAATTATGTCATGTGATATTAGGAAAATGAAGATTATGGCAAATGAAATTAGTGCAAATGAAATTATGAATATTGAAGGGATACCATGCATAACATCACGCCTTCATTCCCAGAGTGGGGTAGGCAAAGCTACAGAAATACCAACAACTCTAAAAAGACTTATTGATAATTCTGTAACCACATTTTGCACAAGTAGGCTAAGACGTTTACCAGTATATTAGTGACAGGTTGCAAGCACATCGCCTAACGATTCCGATATAACAGCATTATTCGCATATGAAAAAGGATCACCAAATTAAGACCAAGCCAAAAAAACTGATCTTCAGCTGTTAATTGGAATCTTTAAAGATGGACGTGTGGTGTAACAAGAACAAATAGGATAAAGTACAAGTACAGTCAGCAGCAGAAGTAGCTACGCAACCGAATAGCTCAAAATGATCAGCTCTCGACTGTCTTATCAAGAGAATAAGTTGCGTCTAGATCATTTTGAGCATGTTAAAAAATGCGGGCGAATTGTTATGGTATGGGTATGTAATGATGAGGGGGAAATACAAGTCATTTTGCGAAAAGAAATTTGGGTATGAATGTGGAGGGCTTATTTGTTTAATGTGAAGGGGTATAATGCAGATGGGAGGCCTAGAAAGAGATGGATGGACTGTGTGAGAGAGAGAAACAAGGGAGTGAATACTAGGATGACGGCTGAAAATAATGAATGGCAGAAAAACAAGTCTTACCGTTGTTTTTCTACCAAACAATGGTTAGGAGATGATAATGCATACAAAATTCCAAAAATAACTTGTCTTGTAACTGTTGCTCGGTAGCATATAACATAAACATATCAATAGATCTTCTAAAGTATTCGATTGACTATTCAGTCGGTTGCGCAAATTTGGCATCGGTTTTTGGCGCCCGCTGCCGGCGCAGTGAGAGGCGCGCGTGCGCCGGCCGCGCGCGAAATGATGTAAAACGCGCTAAAATCGATACCGATCGATCAATCTGTGTTATCTTTGGTGTGTACGTTGTTAAAACACGTCCAAATTTGCAGAATTATTTGCTACATGTCTATAGGACTCGGAGCATTCGATTTGGTGGCCTGTGTGCTCGCTTGCCTTTGGCTTGCGAAAATATCTATTAGAAGAGACGGCTAACGTAATTTAAAGCAACTGTTATTGAAGTGGATTGACGAATCTCATTCAAACTCTTATTTTAATTGATCAATAGATACATGAGAGTTATATTTTTAATTGCCTGAGACTTGAGATATTTTTGTAACAAATGGTTACGCAGGAGACGAAAATCGTATTTGGTCAGATAATTTATAATTTGTTTTTTCGTTTTTTCCAGTAATTTGTATTTGTCTTACATGGTTTATGGGTAAGGACCAAAAAGTTGGCCACGCTAACTCACTCAATTAAATTTTCTATGAAACTTTTCCGTTGTGACACGAAAATTAGCCATTTGCAGGGATAATTTTCGTGTCACAACGGATCATTTTTCACTTTTGTTGTTTGTATGGTTAACTACGCTTAACTATGGTCCAACTATTTGGTCCTTACCCGTATATGACAGTTTTTAAGGATTGTTTTTTTTTCTAGTAACTAAATATTTTTCAATGATTGTCGCAAAGTAACGCAGGAGACATATTATTATTTCATTTATCTGCATACTCATGGTATTACAAGATGGTCTTAAAAAATAAAGTACATACATGGACCCTACTAGGGCATCGCAAATTATGTATATATAATATATAAATATGTACAGGGTTGTTCTGAGAATTATCAATATTGCGTTTTCTTATTAATTGTTTTTTATCTGTTATATGTACTATTTCTATGTTTATTAAAAGTTCATCCATCTAATTAAGTTGATTATAATTTATAAAATAAACAGCTTCCTGGTGTAACTTCGGTCAAGGATCAAACGAAACTAGTACCAAATTTTACATCGATCGTTTAGTTTCTGTGAAGACAAACAAACACTTTCGCATTCATAATGTTACTAGCGACCGGCCCTCGTTTCACTCCGGTTTCATCAAAATAAATCAAAACAGCCTAAATAAGTCTGTGATAATGTAGGTTCCTATTAGTGTTTTTAACTCGGTTTAGCAATTTTAAAGATTGCCTCGAACATAATGTATACAACATGTTACAAAATAATCCGTAAAAAATTAATTACGAAAGTAGTGTCAACCCTAGTATACTGTATACCTAAGATACTGAACTGACGTTATTTAATAAGGGTTGAAACTACTTTTGTAATTTCTTTTTTACGAATTATTTTGTAACACGTTGTATACAAACAAACACACAATTTTACTTCTTGATAAAATTAGTATAGAATAGACTAAGCTATAAGGATCATGTTTGTTCTATTCCTTCTCTTAGTTCCGAATTAATAATGATTAATATCTAAACAAAAATATTTTTTTAACATTCCAGTACCAATTTAAAATTAACTCTCGATGTGACATGCTAGGGGAGTGAAGTGAACTGGTGTTTTTTTAAATAACTTACAAAGTGCAGTGTTGGAACTTTATAAACTATTTAATAAAACTCGGGGTATCTGAACATTGTAACAAACTAAATTACTGTTACATTAAAATCTTGAATTGCAATACTAAATCTTCCGTCACAAGTCCCCATCGAACAAAGTTCAACAGTCCCGAGGTACTCTCCCTAGCCCTGGAGCCGTTTAGCCCAATCCCCGCGAGCGTCAAGCCCCGCGATCGTCAGCTGATCGATGATAAATTACTACGAAGCTTGTATCGTCCTGCTATGTCTTGTGACGAGTGTGCTCGCCGCCCTCGGCAATGAGGTAAACGACATTTTATACTACACGTTACGTTAAATTGAGGTGGGGCAGTAAGTGACCTTACACATCATTGCTTCAAGGAACTATTTTACATATTATCTGTTTTTACGTCATTAATGCCATGTAGTTGTTTGCGTCTTGTAGATATTAATATGGATAAGGTGTATCCATTAAGATATATTAAAAGAAGACAACTGAAATTATTAAACTAAAATGAAAATGCATTGATCCCTCTATGTGTCTTTGCATACTACTTTATTTTCTTGTCATACTGGTTTTACATTTTATACAAAATATGGTTTTTTTACCGTCAAATGTCATATCTAGTTCATTTTCAATCCACTTTAGGACTGTTTTTTCTTTAACTTTGGGCATACTTGAGCAATAATGTTTTTGTAATTATTAATTTAATTATTTATCCGCTTATACAGGGCTGGGATTGGATAACTCTTATGTCATATACAATAATGGCGACTGTGACATAAACGATTCTAAAACACGTCAAACACGATATCGTTATAACGCAGTTGAATAGAGGCCCAATTCTAATTGTGTGTCTATTGCTTTGCCCTCCGCTCGGTCAGAATGTTCTCTTAGCAAAATATGTAAAATATTTTACTTACCTTTAAGCTAACTGCAAAATGAGGCCTAAAAAATATTATTATTTTCGGGTCTAATGTCTTTTGTAGGCCTTACTGTTCCATCTCAACTTTCCACTATTTATAGGAATTATAATCAGTGATCGGAATAGGTAGTGCAATTTCGCGAGACTTCGGTGCGTAAGTTTAGTATGGATATAGCTTGCAACCCCGGGATTACATTTGCAAAGTGTTAAAGTTTGTGTTTAATTCAGAAATGTTATTAAAATATGATTTAAATGATTATTTTGCTTGCATAGAATATCACATTGACGAAATATGTAGACACTTGCAATGACAAAAAGTAAAAAAGTATTTACAGTAACATTATTTTTTTAGATTTTTCGCATGTTCCCATTTAACTTCAATTAAGGTCATGTCAAGAAAATATTCTGTGAAATAATACGAGTCCCGGAATCTGGGGTCTTATCCATATTAAGTATTATGTTTAAGGTCATTCACCCGAAATTGCACTACCTATTCCGATCACAGATTATAATTAAATACCATCCTACTTTTTCTTATGAGCTCAAGGGCATAGGTATGCATCTACCGCACTAAAATGCATATACTTGCAACGCAAAAACCACGGAATCTATTGTAACATTCAGGACGTACATAATCATTGATGAAAATACATCTGTTTTGCCCTTAAAGTTCTTTTTTATCTAGTTAAAATTAAAAGTCATTCAGAATGATTCCTAAATACTACAGTTACCTTTGCAGGAGTCGTGGTCAAGCTTCTAGCGTAACACGGCGTATAATATTAAGCTGTAAGAGAAGTAGTATTTTTTTTCGTTCGAGTTTCAAGGATATAATATAAAGTACAGAATATGTAAAATAGTACAGCTTGAGGGACATTTTAGGGCTTAGACAGCTGCATCTCAGACAAAGAAAAAAACCTAATACGTTTAAAAAAATAAATTGTCCATTTTGTTACCTTACATAAATAGAAAATTGATAAAAAAACGGACATATCGGGGTTTTTTTCATTGTTTTATGGTGGTGGCCCCTACTGATAATTTTTGTTAAACTTAAAGAAAAAATTAGTACATTTTTTAATTTCCGGTGGCCCTTAAGCCTATTGAATAGTAATGGGTGCATTAAGGTGTGGTTGCCGACGTTGCTTCGAGACGCGGAGCGTGGCGCCTCAGCCGCCGCCGCAGCGTCCGCGCGTCCGGACCGGACGGCCGTCGAGTTATGGCGTCAACACTTTTCAGGTGATTCCCGTGAATCCCGGAATCCCAGGATTGGGTACCGCGGTTAGGGGTGTCCCTCACGCATCGACTATTATATTGCTGTGACGTGATGTTGAATCCCGTCATTGATTCCCAATATCAAATCCCGTTGTTTAATATATTTTCTATTAAATCAAATAAAAGTATTTTGAAAAAATACAGAACTTTATTTTTTTTTACTATAAATCGGAAATAAGTATACAATTAAACTACCTCCCATCACTTCACAGCAAGAGTTAAATATTGATGCTTGCGGAATTCCGTTGCTATGATGACTAAATCTTGATATTTCGATCACAATTGTACCTGAAGGTATTTAGATCAAGTAAATTATTAAGATGATCTTGGAAATTTGAATTATGTTATTTATAGAGTATTATATTGAGTATATTGTAGGTATATCAAAGTATTTAAAAAATGTATCTTGTCCTTTTAATTTATCCCTAGTAACTATTATATTGTATTTATTTCGTATTTTGCTAATTTCTTGATTTATGGCAGTTTTATTTTTATACAAAAAGATTAGTTAAAATGAAATAAAATAACGGTACTTTAGTGGGATTATTATGAACAGTTAAAAAAAACAAATAAATTAAGTGTCCGTTTTGTTACCGAAAAATGTAATGGTTTCTGGTAACACAGCAGACAGCAAGAAACAGCTTTTTGGAGATATCGGGGTTTTTAATGTCTAGAATGACAGTTCTTACCACCATACCTGAAACAAAACTAACTCCTTATAGTTTTAGTCGAAGTAGTAAAAAATACTATTTTCATTTATAACTGATTCTGTATGACTAAAATATTTCTTATGACTAGAAACGTCCGGCGCTAAGCTTGCTCGCAGCCGCGTACACGTTCGGATTCGGATGGTAATGACCACCACGGTAATAACATGGTATTGGCTCATTTTATTGGTGGCTTTCTTTAAGGATGATTTGGAGTTGCATGCTTTTTAACATGACATGTTCCGTCTTAGAATAAGGATTGAGTCAATAGGATCGTATGAAGATGCTTGGATTTGAATATGGCATGTCATATAGAAAGATTTCCTGTTGCAAAATTTATTTTAAAATATTATAAGACTATATTTTTAGACATTATAACTTACATACATACATACTATCACGTCTTCATTCCCAGAGTGGGGTAGGCAGAGCTACCAGAAATTCCAACAACTACAAAAAGAGTTGTTGGTAATTCTGTAACCACACTTTGCACAAACAGGCCAAGGTGTTTACCAGTGTGTTAGTGATAGGTTGCAAGCCCATCGCCTAACAGTACAAGAAGCCTTAATTCCTTTAGTCGCCTCTTACGACTTCCACGGGAAGACATGGAGTAGCACTATTCTAACCCGGCAACCACACGGGCCAAACACATTATAACTTAATTACACTATATACTAAAGTTTAAATGACGGTGGATAAATGAATAGTTATTACTTATTTGATGCATTTTTTAAAGAATTAATGAAAATAATACTATAGCAAATAAAATAATCAATACCCTGTTCGAGAATCAGTAGTTACTCATGGTGACTTCAAACTACGACGATGTTCCCAAATAACTTCCTTGGTTCAGCAGCTGTAAAATGAGCTATAAAAATAAAGGAAAACTCCAAGGATGCTGGATGCTGGTGCTGTAATTAAGAAAGAAATTGCGTAGGAACTGTAATTTAAATTATATTTTTTGGATATTTGATTGCATTACTTTTTTCTGCAGATGAGCTCTAATTTTTTCCCCCTAAAAAGCATCGAATAAGCAAAACTTAACACTGTTAACAGTTGTGTTATTATAGCCCGTGTCCTATGAATATATTATTCGTTATTATCGTACACGCGATGTTTCCATGCCACTAAAGTACTCATAACCGCACACCACAGTTAAGGTTAATAAGCACTACCTATCCCGACCCCTGCGCGGGTTATCTATCATTTCATCGAATTTCATTTCGTCGAAAGCTAAGTACCCCGCAGCAAACATAGGGAAAAAGTGGTTTCAGTCAAATCTCACGAAATTTTAGTATGACGTTGATTCAAATCTCCTGATTATTTGTTTATAAGGGCACAACTCTCAGATGTATACTTTCAGATATAATCAAGTATATTTTTTCTATTTAAGCGACGTGTTTTCTATACTCGATATATTGGAATGAGACACTGACATTTACTGACGTTCTGACTTCATGCAGTCACCAACTGTCAGTTATGTCCGCCTGTTTAAACCCATGTATTATTTATTATTCAATCATTTATTATCGCAAAAAGATACAAAACATTTGCTTTACACAATCGCTCCACAAAACTATGTTTATGAGTGACTGTGGAGTCAAGTCTCAGTCTCAGTAAAAACCACAGGTAAATAAACTGATAAATTGATACATTGATTATTTCTGAAAGTATACTTCTGAGAGAGTTGTGCCCTTATAAAAAAATAATCAGGAGATTTGAATCAACATCATACTAAAATTTCGTGAGATTTGACTGAAACCACTTTTTCCCTATGTTTGCTGCGGGGTACTTTCTGCTGAAGCCATGTTTTCAGGATATCTTAAACATGTAACATAACCTGACCTACGTAATTAATGTTGAGAAAATAGCGTTCGATGAAATTAAATTGGACGAAATGGTACATTTGATGAAGTGCTGAGTTACCCCCTGCGCACCACCATCATTCTATACTGCTGGTCATAGGTCTGTCGCCAATGAGCACGATCCACTGCCGTTCTTATCCAGCTCTTTCCAGCCTTGCGATCGTCATTCCACCTAGTCTGAGGGCGTCCTACTCAAAAGTATATACGAGTATTATCTAATTCTGTATGGTTTCATTTAAATTGTGTGTCCAGAATAGTGGCGGCTAACGCAAAAGCCATCGCCTTACTCTACATTCTAGAGACTCTTTCGATTTGGGAATATCGTTGTTGTTTTCTAGATGCTGGAATATCGTTGTTTCATGTCTCGGATTTTCAAGATTTTGGCTACAAAATTCACAGGATTTTTTAATTAGCATCTTTTTTTAGTAAACACTGTTCCGTTCGGGTAAGTAAAAGCATGGTTTTATTTGATTTAGTTAGTAGGATTTCACCTAACAATTTAACAAAAAAAAATCGGTTTTAAATTGTTGGTGAAAACATGTTTGATGCTTTTTTGATGTTTAGTTTGTAGTTTGCTGTTGATATCACGTTATATTTTCATTTTTATTATGAGCTTAGTTGAGTTATTGTCGATTTCATTGCGTATGTATATTTATTATTAATGTGATGTCTTTTTTAATGGCGTTTACGCCGTATTCGATGTTATTTATATAAATCCTTGTAGACGCGTCCTACTAGATATTTTACATAAATTTCCGTAATCGTGCAACGTAAAATTAAGAAGAACGCGCCTAGTGCATTGAAATCTCTTAAGTTCACAGAGTGTCTATATGGATAGGCAGTAAGCGACAATATTTAATTTAGAACAATCTCAGCCTTAGTATTCGGTTCGTTAATGTTGATATTCGATTGCTGAATAATTGCGTTAATACTTATCCATGTAGTCTGGACTTCTGGCAACTTGAAACCTCAGACATGAATATATTGGATCTTTTTTATCCAGCATAATTTGATCCTTATTTTCTAACGTGTCTGTGACGAGGTTCAAGATAATAATGGTTCCTCGGTGAACTCAAGTTAAAGATAAATTATAATTAATAATTATTTTAACCTGATTTATATTAGGACTTGTCAGGTTATGTCCCTTTTGTAATAGTCCGTTTGGTTTTTGATTTTTTTCGGCCGTAATTTTTAATTAGATTCAATAAGGTCAGTTAAAAATAGCTCTATTCTTTTCTTCTGTTGTGTCGAAGAAAAGAAGAGAACTAAAACTGTTTTTCCCACAGGATTTGTTCCGGTTACGCAGGAGACAAGCAATATAATTTGTTGGAACAATATTAAGTATACCTTATTAAAAATGCTGTCGGCTTACTATATTTATACATTGAGCTGAATTTTAATTTTAAAGTAACCCAGGAGACAAAGGTCGCGAAGTTCATTTACTCAGATATTGGGGATTAAAAATCAGCCTTTGAATTCTTGTGAAAAAAACTGCATAAGTGGCTAAAGATACTTAAGTTTTTAATTTTATACTTGGCTAGGTTAATTTGTTAAAGACTAACACCAGATATTATTTTGCCGGCTCAGCAGTGACTGGTGACTGTATCACCTATGTATTTTTCGGATTCTCATTGTTTTCATGGAAACAGGAATTGGCCGGTGGCAAGAGTAGCGGCAGCGGAGTGCGAAGGAGCAGTGAGCGCGAGCGAGTCAGCATCAGCGAAAATAGGGAGAAGGGATCCACACAGACTAGCGGTGAGTGGGGGGGGAAAGGGGACTAGAGGTAGTAAGAGTTGGAGCAGGAGAATACCAATCAACAGCAGTGAGTGTTGATGACTCTGATAGTGAACAGGCTTTTTTTTATCCCGACTGCCGAAAGCCGGGTAATGATTTTCGGGTGTGTGTATGTATCCTTGTTCACTGTGACCTCCACCAGTTGGATCTCCATCCATACGCTCAACGCCTTGACGAATTTGAAATCACAGGATGTCGTTAGATTGGTATTTATTCAAGGAGTGTCTTAGGCTTTATTAGAACCTCTCGATGCTGCAGAGGTAGTTAAAATTACAAAGTTTACTTCTTGTAAGACTTGTAGACATTGTAGAAACAGTAACTTTATTCAAATCAGCGTTGAGTGGACAACAAGTCAAGGGGTTCTTGATACTTACTAGACTGATAATATTAGTCCGAGCCGTACATTTCACTAGTAGACTTGTAGAGAATTGTACTGAGTGTATATTATATTAGTCTAGGGAGTATATTATTAGTCTAGTGAGTTTCGAGAAACGGACCCCAGGACCAAGTACCTAAAAAGAGAAGTGAAAGGGGTTGAGGAAATAGCTAGTTTTAGATAGGTGTCGTGTTGTGGATACAGGAATGAGCGCGATGGCGAACAATACTGTATAAATAAATGTCTGTGCTAGCATTATATGTATAGAGATATTATATTATATGTATAGAGTTGAAATAGTCTCACTTTGACTATGCGTACGTCATCTATGGTGTAATTTGTATTTAGTTCATAGTTTGGCGTCCTAGTTTGTACCTTGGCAAATAAAAAAGTGTCATTTCCTATTGGGACACCAGTGCTAATAACGAGACGTTGGCCTAGTTGGGTGTGACCCTGCCTCCGAAGCCAGCGGTCCTGGGTTCAAATCCCGGTAAGGGCAGATATTTGTGTGATGAGCACGACTATTTGTTCCTGAGTCTTGGATGTTTTCTATGTATTTAAGTATATATTTCTCTATATAAGTACGTTTATCGTTGTCTAGTACCCATAGTACAAGCCTAGTTTGGGACTAGTTCAATTTGAGTGACATTGTCCTGTGTTTTTTTTATGGACGTTAGAGCAACTGGTAAAGTATGTGTTTCAAAGTATCTAATCCACCGTTCCAGGGCTCAACGGGCTGCGCAACATCGGCAACACCTGCTTCATGAACAGCGTCATCCAGTGCCTCTCCAACACGCGTCCGCTCCTGGAGTTCCTCGACCAGGACAATTACACCGAAGACCTGAACACCACGCTGAGCTGTATGAAGGGGGCTCTCATTAAAGGTTAGTTTTATTTGAGTTCAAAGACTGAAGATTGTTTTGAGACCCATTCCATGATAAAGCTAAGAGCTGCGACATGCGCACGTCAGTCCAAGAGTGACCGTGAAGCGTTAAAGCGGTGTCATGTGCATAGCTAACCTACTCTGCAATTAACATAAGTTATTAATGGATATCTAAAACAAGGTAGGTCCAAGAACACTACCCTGAGGAACCCCGTGTGAAATGCCATCCAGGTGACTTTAAATCTGGTCAATTAACATTGTACTGTAAACGGTCGCTTAGGTAGCTCTAGAATAAATCTTATCAATTTCACGAATTGCTATCGTTTAAAATTAACTATGAAAGATTAGGATATAAAAGTGTTAAAAGCCTTGGAAAGATCCAGGAAAACACAAATTGACTTTTTATCTATTCCTGCTACCAAACCTGTGACTGCTTCCCGTTTTGTAAGATAATAATATTTTTTTAAATTATAAATTATATTTTACTACTTACAGTCGACCAGGTCTCTATTTTACAATTCTGACAGCGACACTTGGCATATACATCGATATACATTGGAAAGTCGTTGCGGTATGTATTGGACATTGGGCTATTTATAAATTACGCCTTTCATTCACCGTCAATGCACACTGCATTGACGGTGGTGAATGAAATGGGAGGTAGGGCCAAGAGTTTTTTTGGTAAATAACGACCTTTTTTTTCTGTGCCCGCGTCGCGATGTGAGTCTCAGTAGCGCTTTCGACATCGTGCGGGAAGGACAAGCCTCGTTGTTCCAGATCCGAATTACGAAGGTAAGTATTTGATTCCCTTGGCTTTGGTTTACTACATCGTTGACTCCCCTGGCCACGTTTATTAATCTTATATTGATCTTTTGGTGTATGGTGTTTAGTGTTAACGAAATCGCGTGAAAGACAACATTTGGTGGTATAAGTGTTATTATTATAAATTTAACATCTTCATCACAATCGACAAAAAACATACTTTTATTGATTCCATAGGGGTTGATCCCCTTGGTATTTGAGACAGAGTAATCAACGTTTTCCTAATTTTCTCTGGAAAGAAAAGACTTTTTCTTTCGATTTCTATAATATTTCCCCACATACGATGACGGTGGTGAATGAAATGGGAGGTAGGGCCAAGAGTTTTTTTGGTAAATAACGACCTTTTTTTTCTGTTCTCCAGCCTTCGCAAGTGTCATCAAAGAGCTGTGGGCGTCCGGCGAGCGCGACAATGTCGTCAACACGACGTCCTTCAAGTCGCAGGTGCAGCGGTTCGCGCCGCGGTTCATGGGCTACAGCCAGCAAGACGCTCAGGTAGGTTAGGTCGGGACTGAGGCAAGAATGATGCGCGAGGCGAGCGAGTAAGGTCGATGAACTGTTACAACTTAAGGCAAATGTTTTGGATTTCATTATTATGTCAAACCGAAAGGTATTTTAATTATTTTCCAGGCTGAGGCTCTATATTAACAACATAGGTTTAGTTTCAATTTCAACTTTAGTTCCTTAGTTTAGGGTTCAAATCTGATTGAATATTCGCGAAAAGTTACTTGCTCTGAAATTAATTCCCAATATTAAACCGTCTAAATTGGTGTGGCCTGAAAAGGGGTTAAGAATGGACCTCAACTTAAACTTAAAATTATTCTGATGGTTATTTATCGAATGACATAAAAAAGAGAATTAGGGTTCGCTTGAATGGACTTCATATAATTTGGATTAATTTGCAGGAAACCAAAAGTAACGCAGGAGAATTTTTTAACATAAAATCAAGTGCTATGCTTTTCACTGTGTTACCTTTGTATCCGTCTATATCCGTCTTTTTTAACATATTTACAAGTCTCAGTTGTGGTGCATCTGTAAATTTTATTATTTGAGTATGTTGTATATGGTACATATTGAGACGAATACGAAGTTATATTCCTGTTTTGTTTTTCAGGAATTCCTCCGTTACCTTCTCGAGGGTTTGCACGAAGACGTCAACCGCGTGACTATCAAGCCGAAACCGATCTTGACGGAGATCGATGACAATCTCAGGTGAAACTTGGAGCCTTTTTGACTCCCTACCCGAAAAGAGTGAACATTCTCTTTTCGAGTAGGGAGTCGAAAAGGATCTGGATTCTGGATTTAAAATATTATTTATTTATTTATTTATTTATTTAATGTTGTGTTATGCAGGGTAGAGGCCCTGCATAACGAACAAACAACGACTACTGCGTTACAACGATAGCCGTTTCCGTATTGTCAACGTTTTGATAACGCTTATGTCATGTACAATAATGGCGACTGAAAAAACTATTCCAAAACACGCCAAACGCGATATCGTTATAACGCAGTAGAATAGCGGCCCAGTTGGCCTTAAAAGTTGTACCATTATCATTGCAGCAGTTTAAACATCAAGTGACAAAGCGTTAAAGTGAGCAGCTATGTATAAACGCGACCTTGGTATAGTATAATGGCATTATTTGTGTATAGCGACTCTGCTAAGGCGGCGGAGGCGTGGTCGCGGTACGCGCGCATGGAGGACAGCCGCGTGGGCGACATCTTCGTGGGGCAGCTGAAGTCCACGCTGCGCTGCACGCACTGCCGCGCCGACAGCGTCACCTTCGACCCCTTCTGGGACCTCAGGTCAGCGCAGCCCCCACCCACTCTCCATACTATTTCACCTACAGCAATTCAAAAGTAACATCTAATAAAACACCAAGTACATAGGCGAACTTGTCTTTTTACCCTGGGTTTCCTATATTCAAAACGTCTCGTTAAAATTTTACACATTTGGTATGCAGCAAATGTTAAATTTTAACGAGACATTTGAATATAGGAAGCCAGGGTTAAACAGTTCACTACCAGCGGTGCAAAACTGATAGATAAAATATTTGTTTTTTCTTCCCCGAAAGCTGAATTATTGAAATACATACATAACATCTCGCCTCATTCACAGAGTGGGGTACCACATTTTGCACTAAGTATCACTTATACACTGGTGAATATCTTGGTTTGATTATGCAAAATTACAACTTGCCTAAAACTTGATTTCTGGAAATAAAAAAAAATGTTTTTATGTTACTTTAAAATACTAATCCAGGCCAACTATTTCATTCAGTTAACTAAGGACTTCTAAGAATGAATAAATTACCAAGTCCTCCTCGTTACTTGAGATGGATGTAGACCTTCAAAGAGGTTTTAATTGCACATTGAGGAGTGTGTCATTAAAAAGTAAAATATTTTTCCTTTGGATTTGAGAATTTCTTTATTCCGACACCAAAAAATATAAGTAAATGTCCGCTTTGTTACCTAGAACATTGGATTTTTAGTAACACAGTGGACAATTAAAAAAATATTACTTTGTTACTTGGAATTATTTTACTAATAACTTGTAATGTTTCCCTACAGTTTGCCGATCCCGTCGCGGACTGGTAACCTCAAGTTGCAGCAGTGCCTACAGCACTTCACTAAGGAGGAGGAGATGGATGGCGACGAGAAGCCGGTAAGTGGGATGGGAGGGGGTGGAAGGTTTTCCTGTTACGTTATCGAGTGGAACGGATGAAGCATACGATGTTAAGAATTCTTCGTAGTAATCATTCTTTCAAGATTTGTGAAGTCATATGTTAATCAGAAATATAAAAGTGCGTCATTACTCATAGTTGTCACCAGTCGGGTTTTATGTTTTTTTCTTCAAGGAATACGCTGGACAAATGTAAAGGGTAAGTCATTTCGGAGGAGAATGAAATATACTTCCTTACTTTTTTCTTTAGCAAAAATATACATGTATAGTCCAGTAATTTATTTCTATAAAACCGACAGACATTATTTTTCATATCGTGTCCGTTTAAAAGATTTTAAGCAAATTTTCGGAAAATAGCGTGTTTAGGCCGTTGGCCCAGGGAAGCCCCTAATATACAAAAAATGCTATTATTTGTGTCCGCAGACCTGCTCACGCTGCGGCGTGCGGCGCAAGTGCCTGAAGTGGTTCACGGTGCAGAAGTTCCCGCAGGTGCTGGTGCTGCATCTCAAGAGGTACGTCACCTTAGAAGACCCCATACATTTAAAAAAAAAAAAACAGTAAATTGTCAACACGAGAGCTCTTTTACACGTCGGTAATATGTACGCCTCGGAGAGACTATCATTGCAACATTAAGCTACGTGGTTAGGGGGATAGGTTTTATTAAAAGGGTAACTGCAATGTAATAAATAAATGAAACACGACCTGTAAATATTGTAAAAATTATTTATCAATTCAATTAATATTCATCGATGTCCACTGCGTTACCGATGTATAAATATCGAGTCCTACTAAAGTATAATTGTCGAGTATGCTACATTTATACTTTTTATTTTTATTAAATTTATAAAATACCTTCGTTGGTTATACACCGTGTTTTTTTGATTTACGATAACTTTAAGGGCACGTTCTTCAAGTCAAATTAAGCTAATTTCCCGAAGACAGATATATGATAACTCGTACGGTTATAAAGATATTCAATTATTAAAATTAATCAGTTAACCACGTTAAACTAATGTAAAACGCTCTTAATTGATACCTAACAATTTTCTTTTAATTACCTATTATGAGTAAAGAGTTTTCAATTGTTAGGTTGTGCACCTGTCACGTGTTATCTTTACTTGTGTGTGTGTATGTCACGCTGACTTGACGTATTTGACACTAACTATGAGTTAACTCTAAAGACCCTTTTAGGGTGAATCTTGAGAGTACGAATTTTCACTGTCCGGAGGATAAAAGTACCTGTGGTATTGAAATTAGAACTAAAACTATTTTTTTTACGTTTCTTTAGCGCATAATCTAACTAGAACTCGCTAGATAATGTGAATAACTAAAATCTTAATAGCCTAAAAAAAAAAACAGCAGCTAAAAATTGATAACCGTGGCGCGTCCGCGCCTCGTTTTATGAACAAACAACCGCCAAAATACCAACTTCTAAATTGATATTTAATAATTAATATTATCTAATCGTTAGAAGATTAATTATAGTTTGAGTAATAAATAAACTATTAAGTGTGATTCTCGTAGTTTTCTTAACAATAAACAAAAAAGGTTTGTCCGGAGCTAAACATTGATCCCCTTGGCGCAGCACTAACCAACGCGTACATCCCTTGTGGAACGTTATAAAACACGTTGCGCCCGCGTCGCGATGTGAGTCTCAGTAGCGCTTTCGACATCGTGCGGGAAGGACAAGCCTCGTTGTTCCAGATCCGAATTACGAAGGTAAGTATTTGATTCCCTTGGCTTTGGTTTACTACATCGTTGACTCCCCTGGCCACGTTTATTAATCTTATATTGATCTTTTGGTGTATGGTGTTTAGTGTTAACGAAATCGCGTGAAAGACAACATTTGGTGGTATAAGTGTTATTATTATAAATTTAACATCTTCATCACAATCGACAAAAAACATACTTTTATTGATTCCATAGGGGTTGATCCCCTTGGTATTTGAGACAGAGTAATCAACGTTTTCCTAATTTTCTCTGGAAAGAAAAGACTTTTTCTTTCGATTTCTATAATATTTCCCCACATAATTATTTGTTAATCCATTCCATCGCCAAAAGTGTCAAAAAGTATTAAAAATCGAGTTCAGTTGGTACATGATTCTATCCCATAGTCAGCTAAGCCGTTACTTTATACAAATTAACGACTTATCAAGCTATCTCAATCACTGCAATTAATTAATACATAATTTTCAGACTTAACAATGGCGCCTAAGCAGACGAATGAAGAGAGGCTGGAGAAAAAAAGACAAGCAGAGCGCAGAAGATTACAAAAAATTAAAGGTGATCCAGAACTTCACGCTAAACTGAAGGAAAAAGAAAGACAAAAATATTTAAAAAAAAAGAGACTGGGTAAAATTAAGCCAATAGGTGAAATGAGTCCGCGGCAGCAAAAAATAATGCGAAAAAAAAGTAGAGAAAGTTCAAATCGGCACAACCAAAAAAAGAAATTGAAACGTCTCGAAGAGTTTGAAAGGCAAGAGATTTTTGAAGACAAAGACTATTCAGATATAAACGATGATAATAACGAAGATGCTCTACGGGCTTCTACACCACATTCTACGGAGTCTTTACCTATTAAATTACTTCCTCCGCCAAGTCCCAAAAGTGATGTATCATCAATATCAAGTCGGATTACAAGATCTGTGCGAAGAAATATACTTAACGTGACTCCCATATAGCAATTTGGTTCGAAACCAGACCTAACTTCATTTAAAGATTGCGAAACACCTTCACCTCGAAGTCCACTAAGTGAAATAAATTCCGATGCAACTCCACATGAAATGCAACCTGTCACAGTTACACAAAAGGCAATTCGTCAGACGTCGATAAAGAAAAAGTCTCCTTGGAAATACCTTTTGAGAAAAATGAAATATAGGACACATAAAGAATTGCAAATAAAAGAAAACAAAATTCAAGAATTAAAACGATTAAATGAAAAAAATAGAAAACAGTTACACAGATTGAAGAACGGTAAAAAAGAAATAAAAAGAATTAAAAGATACAAAATACAAAACAGTCAAAAGAAAGAAAATATAAATAAGACGCAGAAGCTACTTATTAATACGTCAAAAGCCAAAATGAAGACAGACATTGAAAATTTTTTTGAAGAAGACGAAAATAGCAGACTTTGTCCAGGAAAGAAAGAATATATTACAAGAAACAAAACAAGAAAACAAAAGCGATATCTTAACTACAACTTGCATCAGTTACATCAAAAGTTTCTCCAGCAACATCCCGAATACAAGATAAGCTATAGCTTTTTTTGCACGGCTCGCCCATTTTGGACAGTAATTCCGAACGTCAATACCCGTGATACGTGCCTGTGCACTATTCACGAAAATATGGATCTTGCAGTTATGGCTCTCAAAAGGAACGGAATTATACAAGAAAAAACAACCTATGAGGTAATCAAATCTCTATGCTGTGATCCTAGGAATGTAAAATGTTTAAGCAGAAACTGTAATAGTTGCCAAAACAGACACTTAAACTACCAGGAATTTGATAACTCTAAAGAAACTCACTACTGGATCTGGACAAAAACAAAAAAGAACTATATAAAAAATGGACAAGAAAAAGTAACGGTGCAATCGTTAAAGCAAAAAGTAATGTCATATCCTATAAATATCATAGCGCATTTTTAGGAGCTATTAAAACCATATATATGCCACTGCGCAAATATTGTCAACCAAAATAATTACATCAAAAAGTTGAAATTGAATTAAAACCAGGAGAAGCCATAGTGCATTGTGACTTTAGTGAAAATTACAACACTAAATATGCGGCCGAAATACAATCATTTCACTTTGGGAGCTCGAGACAGCAAGTGACACTACATACCGCTGTAATTTATTATGTAAATAATGGAAAGTCTTGTACTAGGTCATTTTGCTCTCTGAGTGAGTGTTTGCGACATGATGCTGTGGCAATTTGGGAGCACTTAATGCCTATCCTAAAGTTTATTGAAAATGAGGCTCCTGAAGTGAAAGCTTTATATTTTATATCGGATTCCCCATCTTCCCAATATAGGAATAGAAAAATGTTCTATATCATGGCCAAGCTCCACTGGAACTACCCTAACTTGCGTCGCGTCGTTTGGAACTTTACTGAAAAAGGTCATGGAAAAGGAGCTCCAGATGGCGTGGGAGGATTACTAAAAAGAACAGCCGATCAGGTTGTTGCTCAAGGAAATGATATCCCAAACATTGAAGCCCTTATCAGCCACCTTAAAGTTAGATGCACAGGAGTTACGATAGAGGAAATTGGTGAATCTGGCATTTTGGAAAAGGAACTATTAATTCCTTCAGATCTTAAGGAATTTCATGGTACAATGCGAATTCACCAAGTGATATGGACCTGTAATAAGTCTCTCAGTTGTAATTTGGGAGAATGCTCTGAAGAATCGATACAATGTCCACATGGACAACATATTGGCTTTTATAATATAGATAATAAAGCCTCGAGTAACACAGGTAGATTGATAAATAAGAATACTTTTGCGGTAAGGATGAGAGGCAAAACAGCTCGGAAAAATAACGTCAATAATAGTGCCCTTCATAAAAGCAGTGGCAAGGCTCACGGGTCTTTAACTCCTAACCTTCCCATTACCCATGAGCTTGGTGAAACTTCAGCCCAAAACAACCAGGAAATGTGTGTACTGTCTGATGACAGCTTCTGGACTGATGTTCCCTCAATAGATAAAAATATGATGTCAGATTCCGTGACTAACGTCGTATTTTCAGCGTTGCATGGTGATAATAATTCAGAGTTGGTTTTTAAAGCCTCGAGCATTACTGATCGGTCAAAAAATAACAAAAGTTACGGGAATAGGGTGAAATGCAAAACGTATCAGAAAATTAAAGCCAAAAATAGTGCCCTTAACAAAACCAGTAATGTGTCTTACGTGCCTTTCACTTCTAACCTTCCCATTACCAATGAGTTTGGTGAATCTTCTGTCCAAAACAATTTACCGTCTGTTGACAGGTTCTGGACTGAAGTCTCCTCGGAAGATGAAAATTTGGTAGTAGCTTCCACGTCCAAAGTCGTATTGTCAGCACTACTAAGCAATGATGATTCAGATTCAGAAGATTATAATATTTTTTAAGTTCCTATATTTTGATTGTTTACTCTTTTTTGTAATATTTAATTATTATTGATCTCAGACTTATTTTTAATATTTGAAATAGTCAAAGAGCATGTTATGTTAAATTATGAAAAGGAAAAGTTTATGTTTCTAGTTTTAAGTGGACACATTTTTACGCATTGTTTTCAAAATATGTATCTATAATTATTTAATAATGATCTCAAATTATATGTGAATAATGAAAGATAATGTTAACTCAAAGATTTGTAATAATATTTTAAGACTGGAATATTTTGCATGTTGATTTTATTTTATAATGTTTGACTAAGATCGATCTCAGATTTTTTATTAATATTTCTATAATGAAGGAGCTTGTTATGTTGAAATTTAAAAATATGGTTTGTCGTTTGTAAGTGGACAAAATGTTGCACATGTTTTATAAATATGTACCTATAAATAATATTGATGATAAAACTTTTAAATAAAACTTTGATTGATAAAAATACGAATATTTTTATTTTTATTTTGATTCCCTTGTCACTTTTTTGATTCCCTTGCCATGTTTTTGATTCACCTGCATTGAATTTTGATTCCCCTGTGTGCCAAAAATATAAATAGGTATATTTCTGTAACGGCTTGGACGATAGTGATGCCTATTCGATAAATGGGTATATACTTGAATAACAAACCATGTTTCATAATTATTTGTAAGAAATTTGTTAAAATAAAATTCACCAAGGGAATCAACCAAATACGCCCATTCTCAAGATTCACCCTTTAGAATGATTGAAGACACAACATTTAATTACTTTGTTCTAAACAACTTTTTTTTTTTTTTTTGCAATATTTTAAAATCTATTGTACCACGTAGTTTCTATACGTGTACCTAACAATATGCCGAAGTTATCGTAAATAAAAAAAAACACGGTGTATAAATGTGTCGTTAATATCCGAAAACCGCCGCCAACAATTTGCTTCCCTTGTTTGCAATAAAGCAAAATTTTCCAAAAATATTTTTTATATACCTAATTATGAATGTTTTATATTCCAGGTTCTCCCCCACGGAGCGCTTCCGCGGCAAACTGAACGTCATCGTCGAGTTCCCGCTGACAGGGCTCGACATGTCGCCGTACGCCGCGAACAAGAACCAGCAGGCGGTGTACAACCTGTACGCCGTCAGCAACCACTCGGGTGAGTACACACTGACCGTCACTGTCGAGTTCCCGATGACAGGGCTAGACATGTCGCTGTACGCTGCGCTGGAATAACCTGGGCTGGAATTCTACACGGTAATAGCAATATCGTCTTTGACGTGTTTCCGTATTGTAAACATTTTAATAACTCTTATGTCATATACAATAATGGAGACTGTGAGTACTGTGACATAGACGATTCTAAAACACGTCAAACGCGATATCGTTATAACGCAGTAGAATAGAAGCCCTGTACGCCGCCGTCAGCGACCACTCTGGTGAGTACACACTGAACGTGACAGTAAGTGCTAAGATCAATGGTGACAACAACTCGTAAGCTACAATCCAAGCCGGCCTTAGTCTAACCCTCTTATTCAAAGACATTACACTCCTTTTTTCGGCATTCGTGTAAAACTTGATTTCTCCTTATTTTAATTTAATTTGACAAAAAGATACAGAAGACACTTTAATAAAAATTGGTTTAATTAGTCTTCGTCTAATTAAGTACTTATAGTAAAACAACTATAAAATCATATCAATTCATTCTTTGCCACTTACGGTCAAATTCGAATGTCACTTTAAAAGATAAGACCATAGCATATATAAATAAATAAATATCACAGGACAATCTCACACAAATTGAGCTAGTCCCAAACTAAACTCTATATTGCACTATGGGTACTAGACAACGATAAACTTACTTATATAAATATATACTTAAATACATAGTAAACATCCAAGGCTCAGGAATATATTCGTGCTCATTACACAAATATCTGCCCTTAAAGGGATTTGAATCCAGGACCCCTAACTTCGAAGGCAGGGTCACTACCAACTAGGCTAGCGTATCGTGTTCAAGCACACTATTGTATTTATTAACAAAAGGATACATATTTATTGTGTTATTGTTGTGTTTTGTCTATCCGCTGCTCGTGGTAAAAGTCCCACTGAAAATCAGCAACTCGCTTGCTGAGTGGAACCCTCATGACGCGATTCCGAAGTGGAAAGGAGCAAACTGCTTCGCTAGATGGAAATCAAGTACAGATGCCATTAAAAATTCCATCTAAGTTCTTAGGGTTGGCATTGTAGTCTTCAGATTGTCATCGTCTGATTGCAATCTTGAGATTGTAAATGTCTATGGGCTTCAGAATCCACTTACCATCAAGTGGCCTGTGCGCTCTTGCCTTCTTGCCATAAAAAGCTTTCTATCAAAGACAACACTTCACATAGCTTTTTTAAATATTTTCATTGCAGTGTCTAACATGTCGGATGTAAGAACAGTTCTATTATACTGGTATCAGGGTGAATCAACTTTTTCACCCACGCAACTTTTGTCTCCTGCGTTACGGCACGATCGTCTTCCACATCAGTTTATATTTAAACTGAGATTGCATTTTTTTCAAATGCTATTACAATTTAAAACAGTTTAAAAAGAAATCCTACGGTATAATAAAATAATATTTAACTAATACTTTTTCTAACAAATCATGATCGCTTGTCTCCTGCGTTGACGGACAAAATTGTGTGCGTCTAAAAGTTGATTTACCTTTATTCCGTGATAATAAAAATCAGACTTTAATGGTGGTAAGACCTTGTGCAGGGTCCGTCCGGATTGCTACCACCATGTTATCCTTCAACCTACCGTCAAACAGCAGTATTTCTCGTGTGGGGATAGGACAACAATAATGACTAGCATAGAGGCATTTCATCTTTGTCCTCAGGGTTGGGAACGCATTTACAGTATTAAGTATGCAAGCGTAAGGGTGTCACATCCCACGAGCCTGTGCGCTTGTTCGCCCTTTTTATGCCATAAAAAGTAAAAAAAAAAACAAATAACTTTGGGTGAAAATTGCCAATATCAAATATTTATTACTAGCTGTTTCCTACGACTCTGTCCGCGTATAATTCGATCACTGTCAAATTTTCCAGGATACAAAATGCCCTATGTACTTCCTCCGGACTCGAGCTGACATGCCAAATTTCATCGAAATTGGTTCAATTGTTTATCCTTGAAATCGTAACAGAACATAAATGTTCTTTCACATTTATAATATTGGTTTGTCGTAACGTTGCACTAATTTCTTCATCTAAAATATAAATTAACCATTAAAAAAAATACAATAATAATTTACACTGACAGCGGGCGCAAACTACGCAAATTTTATCTTTCGCTGGTATCACTAATTTTCAATAAACATTTATTTTTATTATTAAGATTTATCTATGTAGCTTTCATAATGTTGAAACATTTGTTAGGGTTGTTAGGTTGTTACATATTTTGTCGCATGTATATTGAGTGTAACTTGTTCATTATTATGGCAACATAATATTCCCAAGGATGCTTCCCATAAAACATTTGAATAATTTAGGAGGGTTGTATTTAGGCAAATATTTTAATAATTTAAAGTCGTGGAGATCATACATATCTTCCCAGTGGCTTACATTCATCTGGCATAACGTTTTTTTGGCAGAATCATCATTTCGCATAGTCTTTTTTTTTGAAACCGTATACTTTTCAGGATTGTTATAAAATAAACCTAACCTAACCTAATCATAAATAGTATACGGTTTCAGAAGAAAATGACTGTATGCCAAATGATGATTATGCCAGATGACGGGAACCCTTCTCCAGTTTGTCTATTTTATTTATTTCATTACTAACTACGCGCATATCGTAGTTCACTAATTTATTCGTATCATAATTGTCGGCAGGCACCACGTACTCCGGCCACTACACGGCGTACTGCAAGCATCCCTACACCGGCGACTGGCATGAGTATAACGACTCCAGGTAAATGAGATGTCTGTTAACGTTACCGTCATTTTCTAAATCCCATACAAAATTATCGGAGGCTTAGAATTATATGTATCATAAAAGGACATCTTCATGTAACAGTTTTTTTTATCTGAAAACTTGAAAATCGATCCCTAGTAGCAGAATTACATGTTGTTTGGTCGTAAGTGAGCAGTTTTACATTAGAGACGTATAGTGAATAATTATTCAGGGTTGAAGATTTATAACTTAAACTGTTACTAAATAGGTCATAAACCCATTGGCACCTAAAATGTACAATTTTAGGGGTGTGGGGATAAGACAACCGGTGAAATTACTAGCATAGAGGCATTCCATCTTAGTCCTCAGGGTTGGCAACGCATTTGAGGTCTTAGGATTATAGTCTTGAGAATTCAAATGTCTATGGGTTTCAGATTCCACTTACCATCAGGTGGCCTGAGTGCTCGTGTGCCTTCTCCTTAACATAAAAAAAAAAATAAAAAAAAAGTCGATACATAAGGTAACGCAGGGGACATTGGCTTACAATTTTTTTCTCCCGCGTTACGTTTAGTATTTAAAAAAATACAAAATGAGTATTATACAAATTATTAAAATAAAAAGTTAGGATTTTTATCGAATCGAGTATATGTAAAAGAACATGAACAAAAACACCCAACACTTTTTGACAAGTACAGTGTGAGAGAAGGATGCTTTATCCACCGCAATAAACGTGACCCTAATACGTGCCCAGATCTGAAAATAGGCATCTTTTATTATCGGTGGTTTTTATGTATTTAATTAACTGGTGAATTATTATTTCAGAGTGACTCCGATCAACCCGCGCAACGTGGTATCTTCCGAAGCCTACGTGCTGTTCTACGAGCTTGCGCGCTCGTCGTAGCGCGCTCACTGTACAAGTGAACGAGCCGTTTCAAAACAAACATTCAGTGTATGTAACTTTCTAGCGAAATTAATTTATCGAGCAAATTTTACGGGTTTTTTAAAGGAAGGGTAACTTTACATTCAAAGTGAGATCATCATTTTAGCCAGCAGCAGACAGAAGCATGCCATCTTGGTCATCAGACCATCGTTAAGATGGTAAATGTCTAAGGGCTTCATAGCCTTGCCATCAAGTGGCATGTGTGCTCTTTTGCCTTCTCCGTGCTGTAAAAAACATGGCAAACAACATTAAAATTAAACACATTCAACTACCTGTATAAAAGCACTATTTAAAATAAAATTTGTGAGCGAACCTCAACTCTTCTAGCTTTAACTTTTTAAGCGCTAACGCCGGCAAATCACGTCATGGTAAATTCGTAGCACTGACGCCAAACGTCGGCAATTGCCGTCAAACTTCATTGATCACTGTGGCGGCTGAGACACGTCGTATTGCTTCGCTGCATGGCGTTCAAAAGGTAAAACATCTGTAGAAAAGTCGCTATTTATTTGCCTCTAAAAATCTTAAGGGTATTTGGCATTAGTGGTGAAAGGTGAATATCTACAAACTAAAAAAAACAAAATATTTATTTACATTTATCATAATTTACTTAACCCGCACACTACAACTATTAAATTATTTTTTAAAAGTAACTCATGTAATTATTATTATTCTACAATATGGTGGCCTATGTCTGGAACATGGGCACTTGGTCCACCTCCACATTTGTTCATAATCATATTGGATTAAACTTCATTACTAGCTCGAGTTACACACAGTGAAAGTGTTCATTTTGAAACGACTCCGTTTACAAAATATACGCGGTTAAGAAGTGGTACATAAGTTATTGTAGGTTTTAAAAACGAGCAATTCTTATTATTATTTATTTGAAGCTGAAAGTCTTGTAGAAATATCTTGCGGGTAACTTAATATTTTATATATAGTGATCACAGTAACTGTCTATAATGCGACTGATATCGATTTTCCATCAATTAATCTGTACACTGAGTTATTTATTTTAACTCTACCATTATATGCGCCAAATCTAGTCTACTGCTGGACATAGATAAATCGTATTATTATTTGGTCAAATAAGCTATACATAAAAAGAGTTCATGTTATGACAATTTATATTTCTAATGTAATAGACGGAGTAGTTAAATTTACCTGTTATAAAGCTTAATTATTATTTTAAAGATCTCTTACAAAAGAGTATTAAGCACTAGCTTATTTTCTAAGGAATTGCTCGTTACAGACGCCTTCTTACCTTCGCCATCAATAAAGCAATCAAAAGTGGACAAACTATAGTTAAATTAAAAAATGATTATTATAATAATGACGCGTAAACTCGTTAAATATTGCGTCCAGTGTACATAGAGTGTATATGCTTATTTAATTAATATAAATAATTAAAATTTAAATAATTTATTGATCTATTTATTGTGAATGTTATTTATATTTGTCCATTAACTATGTGAGATAGGATGCTAATACGTATTCTTATAATTCGTTATTTGGACCTGCTCAAGAACATCGTACGAACTTTATTTGTGCACCACAAATTATATTTAAAATAAGACTGTCAAAAAAAATCTTTACCGAGAGGTTTTTTGGCAGCCATTATTTTCTTATCGAGACTAACCTTTCCAGTCCCAAAAAGAAGGGTCTAAGTTTAGTTCACCGGAGAACCTATTGCCACCATCCTCTCCATCATCAGCCATAATATTGCATTATCATCTCGGGTTTACAATTGTGTTCCAAATTTGGCCGCATTCCAATAACGAGCTAGTTCACACTTGACTAAACTGAAATAAATAAACAAGTTATAGATATTAGCGGAATAAGGCAAATAAGTTGTTCATATTTACGTGCCAGTACGATAACAACGAGCTTTGGTGTCTTCATAAAGCAAAAATAATATTATTTAACCTTTCTCGCATAGATTTTGGACAGTATCTTTACTAGATAGCTAACTTCAATTATGTTTTTTTTCTATTATTTATAATCTATGGCTATCAAATGTATAAGCGTGCGATTTTATCCTCTCTTTGACCACTAAAACCCTATTTTCACTACTGCTATAACTGTTAGGTGCGTTAGGTGCGCGAATCTTGAAAGATGTACTTTGAAGCCGCACTCATTTTCGTCACGGTGCCTTTAATGTACAATATTGTACAATTAAAATCTCTTTAAATATGATTGAATAAATTCGACTAGTAAATACATATAATTATGTAGAATTAATACATAAAATTAAGTGTTTAAAGTAAAGTAACGCAGTGGACAACTATGTAACATACTATTTTTTTTTGTTCTCCTGCGTTACTCTTACTTAAAAAAATATTTAATACATTTTGCAAGTACACGGAACCGAATACACACGAGATCTGAAGTTATAGTGCATTTTTTATGTTATACAGTTAAATTGGTCAAATGTTTTAGCGCCTCTTTGAGTCCAATAGTGGCCAGGAAAGATAATTTTGCATGTCTTATATATAATGCAATTATGTAAATTTCCTACACTTAGATATTCTGCGATTGCCCTGTAAGTCAAATTGTTCAAGTATTAAAATTGTTGAGTTTTTAAATCAATCGAATATTAGGTATAATATTCTTGTACTTACACACTTGTATTACTTTTACAATAAAACTATCCCGTTTAAGAATTAGTCGTTGAAGTTGCCATTATTATATTGTGGCGGTTACATTTTTAAATTAATCATGTTAATATTTATTATTTAAATATGTGGGAATATGCGTGAGAAGTCTTACTGGTAGTCCATTGAGTTGATATAAATAATAAGTATATCATGAATATTGCCACATGTTTAGTGTTTATATTGATTGTAAATGTGCTCGAGGTTTTTTTTTGAGTTATTTCGTCACTTAAAGTCCAGAGCAGTAAAAATGTTACAAAGCATGTTTTATTAAAAGTTTAGAATTGGTGGTTGTTGTGTTTTTGCTTAGCATAGCAGCCAAGTTAGATAAGTTCATATTTATAACACGCTTTTATTGAACTTGCTGTATTAATAAACATCTGGACAAATATTTTCATCAACGTGGCGAGACGTTATCTATAATTCGGTCTTCTAGACCACTAAGGCTCAAAAAGTCTCGAGGCTAGATCTAATAATGTAATTTTGTTGCCATCTCCTACTAAAATTATTTTATTATCGTTACTTTTGTCTAGTTTTAAAAAGCGTAAGTGATACCCACGGACTTTACTAACATAACGAACAATTTATGACCACCTGAAAAATATAATTGGTTAGAAATAGTGTTTTTACTATTAAAACGATTAAAAACTAAATTCGAAAATTAGGAAATTATCGCTATTTTAAAAATATAATTGTTTGCTTTTAATATTAACACTGTTTTAAAAGCATTAGTGACTTTCTTATGTACCAAATACAGCGACAATGGATGTAATTTTGTTGGATTAGATAAGTCCGTGGTGTATTCTGTGGGGGCGATACAATATAAAAAAATTAAGATATGACATTTAAATCTCTTTACTATGTTGTTAATGATTCTATATGTTTGACAATCATTATTTTACATACTGACATATGATTTAAATTTTAGACAAAATTCCTTTTATCAAGAATTAAATTGCATATCTTTACGTGTTTACGTTCCCATAGATGTATAAAAAAATAAATTATTGCATTTTTGTGTGATTGTGTTTATTAAGGTTTAAATCATCAGTATAGTTACACGGCGGAATATTGTAAAGGAGAAATAAATAAGGCCTGTATTTATAAGTGACTAAATTTTGTGATACAGATTTTGTCTCTTGCGTTACTTTTGCTTAGTGATGCACTTTTTAGTTAATTTGCCTATTACAAAAAACCCGCTGTATTTACGAGAGAGTTACTAAAAATATAAATTTTATTCCAACAAAATAATAGATATTTTTTCCCCTGCGTTACCGGAAAAAATCTATTTGGTCGCATTTATTTAATTTGTCCTTTATAATATTTGTTGTATTTTTTTCTTACTCGAATAGTATTAAAGTTGTTTTTAAACAAATCCTATCAGTGGAAGTATTCAGCATTTGTTGCGAAGTATTACATTATTATTTTGATGGTAAAATTATTACTAATAAATTAGTAATACTACTTTGCCATATTTTAATTAAAATCAGAAACATTATAAAGAACAACAGCATGCTGGTATAACACTCAAGTAAGTCACGCTGTCTTGAGTGAGTACTCAAGTACGATATCAGAATTGAGTGCGGTCTCACACATTAGAGTCAGTTACTCAATTAGTTTTAGGGTTTTGTTATTTTGAATTTAAAGTATCAATTTAAATTATTGTATTTTTTTACTCAAAATGAAACTATGTCCGGCTTGAATGAGTACGCCACCATCGTTGTGCTAAATCCTAAAGTCTCATTAAATATATTAGTTTTAGCACGATTGTTTTTTTTGTTTTTGTATATATTTTACAATTCTATTGATTGTTGATTGTTGCAATTTGATTTTAATACACGGTGTCCTGAAAATATGTGAATATTTGAGTTTTTTTAGTTTTCCGCGTATTCGATACCTTACAGACAATAATACCATACATATTTCAGCTGGATATTTATCCAGATGTTGCTTCCTGTTCAATCTTGAAATACTTTTATCTGGAATAACGAGCTTAGAGGCGATATTGGTCTACAGGCTACGTATCTATAGTCCTTAAAATGCGAATCTCTATGGATCTCAGACTCTACCACGGTGGCCTAGGTTCTCGTTATGGTATCTGGTATTAACAGGAACCAGAAGTTTAATAGTATTTCATTATTCCATTATGCAAATGGAGGTCTGCCCTTTTGATGGTGAAATCACAGGTGACATTTCAGTGTACATGGCGCAGTTTATATGGAACCTAGTGATGTATCAGCGTGTTAACATTGCAATGTATACCGAATTGTCACCTGTCACCTGTCATTGTCACAATATGAAGCAACAAGAAGCGATGAAGGTAGTTTAGGTTGGTAATGGTGTTAAAGTTTGATTATACATCGTTACTAAATAAAGAAAAAAAATGCAATGCTTTTGGGATCTTTGTTTGCGAATTGCATTAAAATTATATAGATATATTTTCAGGATTATTTGTTTAAATTGCCGGATGTTGATTATAACCAAAGATGTTAAAATGTTTTTAGTCTCCGGGTGTGATCGCTGTATAATTAATAAATTAACTACGAGAGTAATTATGGATGTATTTTTAATAAAAACAGCTTCAGGCGACGCCTGGTAACATTTCTATATATGTAAAGATACGTAAATTTATATTATAGAAAATATATATTTAAAAGAGTAAATTATTGCCCGTTGTTTTATTTTAGCCTTATAAATTGATTATAAATCGGATTTTCGTGCCGGGCGCTCGGTACGCTTAAAGCTGGGTACGGATCTGAGCGGCTCAGCCTGAGGCATGCTCGCCCCGCGCGGCGAGCTGCTCGCGAGCCACATTGTTGCACATAAAGGTGGGTTGGGTACGAATTAAAGCATCTTCGGGTTGAGGCACGCACGGCTCGCCTATTTTGCTCAAATTCGTACGCGCTGACGCGCTGTGCGCGAGTAGCGGGCGAGCGGCGCTTCGCGAGCGTCGAGGGTCGGTCTTTTGACCGTGCTCAAAGGCGCCTCGGTGTGCGTGCCTCGCGTAACTTTGACGTGTATCTGAGCGTGCCGCGGGCAGAACAACAAGTTCTAACTTGTCTGTGAGCGAGGCGCGTACCTATTTGATAAAGTTGCTGAGCCGTTACACTACCGAGGCGATTTCTTCTTCTTTTTGTTAATAATTCGGTGAATTATGATAAACGCAGCCGCGGCTGTCATCGTGTCAGACGCCATTTTGAAATGACGGCTCGCGTCAAGTACAGCAATTTTATAAAATTGGTACGCGCCTCGCCCACAAACAAGTTAGAACTTGTCGTTCTGCTCGCGGCACTCTGATACACATCCAAATTACAAGATGCACGCACACCGAGCCGCCTTTGAGTACGGTCGAAAGACCCGACTCTTGACGCGCCGCTCGCCCGCTGCTCGCGCAAAGCGCGTGAGCGCGTACGAATTTGAGCAAATAGGTGAGCCGTGTGTGTTTAAACCCGAGGCTGCTCTAATTCGTACCCACCTCTATACATTTTGTATCGGCGTGGTTGCGGCATATGACGTCGTTGGCGTCTCGGGCACAAACCGTAGCGTGGCGGTCAAAAGGTTAAAATATTATCAGCTGTGGATGTAGAGGTCACTATACAGGGTGTCTCATTTAAATCGGTCAATATGGGAAATTCTGAAACTGTAAGACATACGAAGATCTGTTCTTAGGAACCATGTCATCGATTTTAATAAGAAGAAAAACTGCATTCATACATTAATAAAAAACCTGCACTCAGAACAGGAATCGAATTCGGTTGTTTTGAAAAACTACAATAAATTAAAGTATGTGAAACAATGATTTATATTAATTTTAGACATGATGTTTCATAGAGCCATTTACTGCTTAAGACCTACACAATTGATACATATATTGATAGATATCTAAATAGAAATAGTGTATTTTTTTTTCAAAACAACCGGGTTCGTTTAAGATTTGAGTACAGATTTTTCTACCTTGAATTTTCAGTATAGGGCATTGACGATACGGTGGTCTAGTCGGGAGTGAACCTGCCTCCGAAGCCAGCGCGGTCCTGGGTTCTAATCCCGGTAAGGGCAGATATTTGTGTGATGAGCGCGACTATTTGTTCCTGAGTCTTGGATGTTTTCTATGTATTTAAGTATTTATTTCTCTATATAAGTAAGTTTACCGTACCCATAGTACAAGCATAGAGCTTAGTTTGGGACTAGGCAATTTGTGTGAGATTGTCCCCTGATATTTATTAATTAATTTATTTATTTATTATATGACTTTATATATATATATATATATATATAAATTCTCAATAACATTCAATTTAACCCTTCGTATGCATTAGCTCTGACCAGTGCTACCCCGCCAGGTGTCGAATCAATCTTCCATAGATAGTCTTCAGATATTCGAAACGTGATAACAAGTTGAGCGCGCGAAGCGTTTAATTTCGGTCACGTGAAATCGACGACGTCACCGTCCATTATAGGACGGGTACAAGTTTTAAACCCCTTTCAGCATACGAAGGGTTAAACTTGTAGTTTAAGTCAAAGTTTCTTAGTTTTGTCACTGACACGGGGGTTTTTAGTATGGAAACATGCCTCTCCTCTCGGCGCGTAAACAGTTAACTAAGCCATACAAAAAAGAGTAAAAATTATATTTTTTAGTCGTTGAAATTAGTAGCATGGAGTCATCCCATCTTAGTCCCCAGGGTTGGCAACACGCCGTATTTATAACCTGATTTCGACTGACGCTCGTCTCAAAATCGACTTAAATGATAGTAATCTATGCCTTGAATTTTACTTTGACATGTCTTGCGACAGGTCTCTCAACCGGGTTACTATCATCTCGTCTAAAACGCGACTGGTAGAAGTAGCATCTGGTCTAAAACGCAGCTGGTCTAAGTATCATCTCGTCTAAAACGCGACTGGTAGAAGTAGCATCTGGTCTAAGTATCATCTCGTCTAAAACGCAACTGGTAGAAGTAGCATCTGGTCTAAAACGCAGCTGGTCTAAGTATCATCTCGTCTAAAACGCAACTGGTAGAAGTAGCATCTGGTCTAAAACGCAGCTAGTCTAAGTATCATCTCGTCTAAAACGCAACTGGTCTAAGCAAGTTCCTTACGCCTAAATTTAATCATAAAACAAACCGCACCTAACCTTTTGGTTTCTACAAAAAAACATGTTCTAAAATTAGTATCTCTAAAATATCTAATGAAAATACGATATTACAAAATAATTTTCATCGCAGATCATATTTTATTATCACTGCTTAGTTTTTGATTCATGTAATTTATTGCTTATTGCCAGTGTTTTATTGACAGCAAATTTACCGTTGCTACCTACCACCTATATATCTGATGCCTGGATTAACATATTGCAAAGTGCAACTGACACAGAAGATATGCAAACATTCCATTCTTATGTCAACAGACAATGGCTGTCTTTGCCAATGATTAGCTGTGCTCACGAAAAGCATCACACGACAAACAGTGTGTGTAGAAGCTTGGCATCGTAGATTAAATAGCCGAGTGCCTTCAAAGCCCACGTTTATTAAATTTTTGGAGAAATTACTACGAGAGGCGAAAATACAAGATATAATGGTGACGAAGAATGTGTTTAATGTCAATAATAAAAAAACGGGAGATAAAAGTTCAATGCTGAGTACTCGAAGTTATTGACTGCTTTGGAAGGTGGATTGATTACACCATTCGATTGTCTAGAGAAAATAACGGAAGCAAGAAATAAAAATAAAAATATAAACAGTGAATGACTAGTACAAAGATTTGTTTAAAGTAAGGAACATTTTTAGTTGAACAGGAATCATTTTTTTAGTTTAATACTTTCTTAAGATTTTTGAGTATAGTTTTAAGGTACTAAAATACATAACTATTAAAAGCTATTCCTCATATTTCAAACATCCTTTGATTTGTGCAAAAAACCGACACCAAAGCCTATCACTGGCGAACACAAACACAAACAGGCAAGCACACACCACATGTTCGTGTTTGTTGTTTGGTGTTCGCTGTTTGCCGTTGTTTGCCAAGCGTGTGGAGCCGGCATTATAATATTTTTTAATGATATGCGACAATGAGGTACATTTTAGACCAGTTGCGTTTTAGACGACATGTATTTTAGACTAACTCTGTTTTAGACCAGTTGCGTTTCAGGCGACTTGTATTTTCAGACTAGTTAATACTTAGACCAGCTGCGTTTTAGACCGGATGCGTTTTAGGCAAGATGCGTTTTAAGCCCAGTGACCAGCTGCGTTTTAGACCAGGGAACCGATTTTTGACTTTCGAGCGTTCGAAAGTTTCAATCGAAAGTAACCAAAAACAATAAAATGGTATTTTTGACTTGCGAGCGATAGAAAATATGAACACGAGTGGTCCGTGGCATTCGTTTTGAATTCTATCAATAGAAAGCATCATTTGACATCTGTCAAACCTGTTATTACTAAAACAATTCATATTGTTATAATACTTATAGCAAAATTAGCGACATAAAATAAAATATTACAATAGGTATGGCAAGTCTGGAGGAGTATTTAATTTTAGTAAATAATAATGAAGAGGAAGAAGATGAATTTGTGCCT
This sequence comes from Acleris holmiana, assembly GCA_949316455.1. Classification (NCBI taxonomy): domain Eukaryota; kingdom Metazoa; phylum Arthropoda; class Insecta; order Lepidoptera; family Tortricidae; genus Acleris; species Acleris holmiana. The sequence continues at coordinate 9,605,766 of OX438791.1, read as the reverse complement.
GCGCAACCGCCGCGTTTTCGGCTAGCGGAATTAGGAAACTAGCCATTTCTCGAAAGCGAAAATAAATTTAAGATGAATTACTGATTAAGTAAAAGCCTATGCAGATATTTAATTCATAAGTTAAGGCCGTTTGTCTGGGATGCTCAACGACCATGTGATTTAAGTATTAACGCAAAGGTAAGTTAATTAGTTTTGTGTGATTATTATTGATACAACATTAAGTGTTTGCAATTATGTTACAAAACAATTGCATGTTCTAACCAGTTACTATTATCTCGAAAGAAAGAAACCTAGCAATGACATAGACATCCACCGACGAGGAAGCGTTTCAATTAACCTAAATTTATAACCAGAATTTGTAAAATAGCGTAATAAATAAATCTCACTCGCACTTAAATAATAATTAACTTGTTATAATTTCAAACTTTTGATAGTTTCACACAAACAAAATACATATACATTTACATTCAAAATATGAATTACAAAAAACCGGTAAAACATCGACTTACTGCGTATAATGAAACGCGTTCCAACTTAACAGTACTATTTAGTCAATCCCTCAGTTTAGAGTGAGAATCTCAAAAATATGGAATTTGGTACCATTCGAAAATAAAGCGTGAAAGATTGTCGCATTCGAATATTTTCTACTGCTGCGTTTTGAAATCGAACGCTCTAAAGTCAAAAATCGGTTCCCAGATGCTACTTCTACCAGTTGCGTTTTAGACGAGATGATAGTAACCCAAATGGGCATTTAAACCGAGATCAGTTTATAAATACGGGCCTTAGGATTGCAATCTTGAGATTATAGTCTCGAATGTCTATGGGTCACGGATGCCACTTACCATCAAGTGGCCTAAGTGCTCGTGTGTTGTTTGCCATAAGAAAAGCCTGTCTAAATAGGGACCCCTAGTAGCATTTTTTTTATCTAGATCGTCTTGGGGCAAACTTATTGTTTTTGAAATATTATTGTATCGTCAACGTAACCATATCTCTTATTTACTTCACGGTAGTGGCGGCAGAGTAAAAACAATACGATAACATGTCAAAAGCAAAATATTACCGAGGAACACAGAGTAATACTTTTAAAATGTATGAAACTAGATTTAAAATTTTCCTGCAAGTAGCCTTTTCGTACCTCTATTTTTTTATATAAAATGAAAAGAAGAATCAAGTATAATTTCTGTACATGAAAAACCCGCAAAAAAATTAGCTAGAAAGTATCGCCACCTAGCGGTCAGTAGTGAGACTACTTGAACAATCAAGGCGATATGAGGTTAACAATTAGTGTTTCTATTAATGACAATAGATGGCACCAAAATCGTCTTATTTTTATTTTACATTGTTATATTATAATACAGGGTTTGAACGTCTTACTTACAAACATGTTAATAATTTGTACAAATACATTGCAGGAAGTCAAATTATTATTATCTTTTAACAGTTCCTACAGTGCGGTTAACTAAATATTTGACCTTGATGAACCGAGATGATAGCTACGCGGCCTACGCGTGACTTTTTCATTGATCTCGATTAGATGTTTGTTGCAACTCTTTGTTGCAAATGCAAACCGTTTCACTTTATTTATTGGGACGTGAGATTTAAAGGAAACTTTAAGGGCAGGGAAAGGTTAATAAATAATATGTAATGCTTATACAATACAAGCCATATTTTTTTTTAATCAAATTTTAAAGTTTAGTCATTAGCCTAGCAAATAATAGGTAAATATAACTATTTAGACTGCTTCTTTAAATTAATGATGATTCGAAGATGTCCTTGCAACAAAGAAACTACACGTCCACTTTGCACTTTAACTTGCTTGTAAAAATCGATACTTCCCTTGACGTACGCCATTTAAAAATTGGCGCGAGTGACGTAAGCACATGCGCGTGACGTCACAGCAAGCCATAAGTATTTTCGCTCTTTCTAACGCATGAAAAATGAATGAGCGTAAAAGAGATCGCTCTAGCGCGTAAATGTTGTGAATCGAGTTATTTTTTTCATAACTGAGTGACGTTCAAGTACTGCCCATTGCAATGATAACAAACATACTGATAAGAACAGTGCTTTATATAATATTTATGTTCTTAAAACCGTGGTATACTGTCATTTTAATAAACATTTGTGAAAGTATGGATACGGAGTGGTTTATTTCAGATTTTATGAATAATATAGGCGTTTATTAATGAAATATGGTGCTACGCACTTGAGCATCCCTCGGCGGGTGACGTAGCGGAGGTGGCGCCGCGCGGCGAAACTCCTAAACCAAACGACAGTAGTTAAAGAATCGCTCGGTACATCGCGACACCGAGCGGTTTTCACGTTATTTTCACGAAAATGGCCAACAATTTCGACCCGATGGCCAAACCCAAACATTTTCCTATAGACCAACTAGTCCGCGTCGGTAATTACAATCTAGAAAGGACAATAGGAACTGGAAATTTCGCAGTGGTTAAGCTCGCTACACATGTAATAACGAAATGTAAGGTGCGTATCTCGTCTCAAAGTGCTCTTTTCGTGTTTAAACGAGTGATATTAAGCTGATTTAGCGATTATTACTACTCGTTTGTGTGCCTGTGAAGTTAAGTGTATAGTGTAGTGCGTTTGGTTTTTTTCCATCACGAAAACTTCGGTTTGACATGACAAACGAAACAGGTTTTAATCCAAAACACTGTCTTTTATTGGGAATCTTAAAAAAACTACGCAGCCCGTTTTGCTAGGCGCTGCTTGTTTACTTTTAATTTTGCTTATTGTCTTACCTCTTTGATTGGGACGGATTAACACTGAATTCGTATTTTTCCTATAGTTTTTCGATCGAAGTGTTTTTCAATTGGTGTATGGGAATTGTGTTTTTTCTTATCTGACCTCGGACACTCAATTATTGTCAATTGCCTTCTGTGTCCTTTGGCCAATTACATTAAACGTGTTCATTGTGTGCCACTTTTACATTTATCTTGGTTTGATTAGAAATTAAAAAAACGCCAGTCTAGTTTTTTTTTCTAATTGGAATGTTATTGTAATCTTGTTATTGTGCCATAAAACATAACCAGCAAATAATTATTCTCCAACTTATTTCGATTAATCAATACAATTTAAAATAGCAGGCTAATTGATGCCTTTGGTCAATTAGGCATAATAATATGCAAATATATTTTACAGTAATTGCAAAGGACAAGTTTAGTATGTGTCTAATTTACTTAACCCTTCAGTTGGTAAGACAACTACAAAGTTAGTTTAACCCGTGGAGCGCCATGGCATATTTATGTGTATTACTATATCAATCTTAATTCGAAACACTCTGATTTCCAAATTCGAATATCGTTATGAACACAATATGGTGTTCATAGGGCGCTCCACGGGTTGAACTTGAATTTTGAGTTATTATCACATATGGCCGCTTGCCGCTTGAAGGGTTATCTAAGCTAACATTATAAGTATTTAATACATTTTGCAATAGGAAATAAAACCGTATTGTTATTTATCAGTGGTTTTACCATTAATATTTGAATATATTTATTTACCAGCAACTTTGCTTTGCTTCAATTTAAATAACCACAATAAAAATTTCTGTTTTTTCTTAAGAACTTGTTTATTTAACACTTGATTTTGCGAGTGTCACCCTCAGTGTACAAGTCGTTTATTGCTATTTCCTCAGGGACTTTCCACTTATTCAGGATAAAAATTGCCATTTGTCCTATTCCAGACTATAATCTACCTGTTTGCCAAATTTCATACCAATCCAAAAACTAACATTTTTATGTTTAAGAAATATGACAAAATGTTTGTTTATTAGATATTTACTTCAGAGAAAGGTTACAAAATCTTTTCACACTTAATAGTAGTAACAAGGTTTATTTACAAGCTATTTGAGTTGTGTGTCCTTCAACCCCCTACTAGTATTACACTGAATTACATTTTGTATTCCTATTTAAATAAATACATAAATTCTTCAGCCTTCTGCCCAATATCAGGTGCTCCCTGGGACGGCTAATATAAACATGAACTTCATTTGTTTTCTTTGACTTTTCATAAATACCACCATATTACAAACCTTGCGATGCCATTCCATAATTTAAATGATTAATTATCTTTTTTCATATGTGTTGCTTGCGCGTAGTACATAGTAAAAGTTGTTACAGGGTACATTGACTGAGTTATAGTTGTTTATGATGCTAGCAGTTGTGCATTTGATTACTGGTCAGGGCAAATATAATAAATAAAGACGTACCCCTATATTACGCCTAATACGTTGCGTTAATATGTTGACCTAGTTGGGAGTGACCCTGCCTCCAAAGCCAGCGGTCCTGGGTTCAAACCTCGGTAAGGGCTGATATTTGTGTGATGATTGCGAATATTTCCTGTTCCTGTTCCTGAGCCTTGGATGATTTCTTTGTATTTAAGTATGTTTATCGTTGTCTAGTACCCATAGTACAACTGGTCGTTCTGCCCGCGGCACGCTCGGATACTCGTCCAAATTACGCGAGGCACGCACACCAAGGGGCCTTTGAGCACGGTCAAAAGACCGCCGCTCGCGCGTGAGCGCGTACGAATTTGAGCAAAATAGGTGAGCCGTGCGTGCCTCAACCCGAGGCTGCTCTAATTCGTACCGACCTTAAGAAAACCCATGTGTACAACGCACTGCTAGGTCTCGAGATATAGCCTCAGCCTAGTTCGGGGTCTGACGAATATTGAAATGTAATTAGATTCACCATGTATGCTTTTTCAAATAAATTTACTTATTCTTATTCTTATTATTCTAGTCTACCAATTTGACTCCTAGGCCAATTTGGACTATGTCAACATGTCGTTGTAAACCAAATCATGAGAAGCCTCTTGAGGTGGGTACAAATAAGCCCCCTGTGTCTATAGTACCATTGATTTGTACCATCAATGGTACAAGTGATACTACTATGTGTTCTTAGTACCATTGAAAATGATACTAGTTTATACCGTGTATTTACTTGTGAAAAAAAAAAACTAATTAAAAATAATAATTTAATAAAAAAAAACATGTCCCACTGCTATTCGACGGGAGGTTTTGCACTTCGGGCATCTAAAGATACCTAACAAACCTAACCTACCTACTTTTGCGGTATTTTCTGAGCTTTGCGGTGATCCTTATTCATAACCAGTTATGAAACCTTGGTTATGAACGTGGCTGAACGGTATATTTTTTGTATGTTTTCGATGCAATGGTACTAGCGACACGTGCTAGTATCGGTAGTACCATTGATGGTACCAAGGACACATAGTAGTATCACTTGTACCATTGATGGTACAAATCAATGGTACTATAGACACAGGGCTCAAATAAGAGCAGCCTCGGGTTGAGGCACGCACGGCTCACCTAATTGCTCAAATTCGCATGCGCTCACGCGCTGTGCGCGAGCAGCGTGCGAGCGGCGCGCGGCGAGCCGTTAAGAGTCGGGTCTTTCCACTGTGCTCAAAGGTGGCTCGCGTAATTTGGACGTGTATCCGAGCGTGCCGCGGGCAGAACGACCAGTTCTAACTTGTCTGTGGGCGAGGCGCGTACAAATTTGATTAAATTGCTGAGCCGTTCCACCACCGAGGCGATGTCTTTCTTTCTGTAAATAATTCGGTAAATTGTGATAAACGCAGCCGCAGCTGTCATCGTGTCCGACGCCATTTTGAAATGTAGGCTCGCGGCGAGCACACTTCGTCTTCCGCGCATGTTTTTGTGTAACAATTTGGCTCGCGAGCATGCCTCAGGCCTAGGTCCTTAGTGGCCTAGGAATCAAATTTGTGGACTGTACATGAACCAGAATTTATCATAAATAACAACCTGCCGTGAAAAATCATCTAACTGATCACAACCTCCATCCATCATCCATCTTATCAATTTACCACGCCAAGCAACAATGTTCGCATTGTTGTGTTCCGGTGTGGGGATAAGACAACCGGTGAAATTACTAGCATAGAGGCATTCCATCTTAGTCCTCAGGGTTGGCAACGCATTTGAGGTCTTAGGATTATAGTTTTGAGAATTGAAATGTCTATGGGTCTCAGATTCCACTTACATACCATCAGGTGGCCTGAGTGCTCGTGTGCTCAATAAAAAGAAAAAAAAACAACCCAAGAATGGTTAGGGAAACCCTTTCATTACCAGTTACCTAGCCTTATCGTTTGGTTCTTAAAGAAAGAAAGAAAATCGTTTTTTAGTGCCTATAATAATTACAAAACAAAGTGCAAAACACTTATAGAAATATTTATATCTAAAGACACTAAAAGGGCAACCAGCTCAGCATTAATGCTGCAGCATGTAGCCACAGCGCTGATCTACAGCTGGACCCACCGATACGACATTGATTACATGCGGAAGGCTGTCAGACATTTACATACATCCTTAGAACGAGACAAACCACAGCAACAATGAAATCCCTTAAGGCAACCAAAACATTATTTTATACAGGTAATTTTTGAATAGGTGCATAAATTTTAATATTTGCTTCATGTTGTGTTATTTTTACTCTAGCTTAAAAAATATAAGAGATATTGCCGATTCATTGATTCCACTAACTTAACGATATTCATGGACCCTCTAATGCAGGGGTGCTAGGAGACGGAAGTGTTGTTAAGTAAGTTAATAAATGAAATTTCAAATTTAGAATGTCAGTAGGAGAGGGGCTTGTTGTCTGATAAGCTGTACATGAAATTACAAATTTCGAATATCTATACAGTGTATCGCATACCTACAGCTTGACAACTCGTGTCATCATTTCTAGTGTTACTTTGTGTCCACACGAGAAGGTAAAAGAGAGTTAATTTGCAACAAAAAAAATATTTTCTTTGAACTCGTTTTACTGTCGTAATATATTATATTAACGATACAAAATCATATGTTAAAATTTATGCAGTGATAAAAAAAATACCCTGTGTAAGGTGTTCAGTGATGCCGCCACACTGTAGGGACATAACATGTTTCTTAAGAGCAGACACAGAAGCATGACCAACGCAGTGATCCCGTATAGGCGGCGGAATATTGTTCATGGCGGCATACTTAAAACTTCCCCGAAAAGCCGCGGATTTATACCGCGGGACTACAAGGCCCTTTTGGCGACTAAGGTCTATAAGAAAAAATGACTAGGTATAAAAATGACTAGAAAGAAAACTGGAGCGAAGGATTTATTGACTAGGAATAAAATGCCGACATTCAAATACGGGCCTCTATTCTACGGCGTTAATATTACGATATCGCGTTTGACTTGTTTTAGACTCGTTTATGTCACAGTCGCTATTATTGTAAATGACATAAGAGTTATCAAAACGTTGACAATACGGAAACATTTCAAAGACGATATCGTTTTTAGGTGGTCCGTCTGGGCCTCTATTCTACTGCGTAAATAACGATATCGCGTTTGACGTGTTTTAGACTCGTTTATGTCACAGTCGCCATGATTGTAAATGACATAAGAGTTATCAAAACGTTGACAATACGTGTAGAATCTCAGCCCTGTACGTTTGCCTTTTATGACTATAAAAAACATGCTAATTAATTATTAATGGCGCCGGGAAATGCACGGCACTTTGTTTAGCACCTGCTTAGAGATATTACCTAAAAGTTTGACTGCAAAGTTTTGTTTATCGACACGTTCAGTCAGGGCCTCTATTCTATTGAGTTGAAACGAATGCCTTTGGCGTGTTTCCGTGTTGTCAACGTGTTTTTCTTAATTAATGGCTTTCACTCCTTGTGTTTAATAGAGTGTATTTCGCCAGTGTCGAGTTTTAGACAATCGCCACGGACTTAATTAAAGAAATAAGTCAATTGATATCACACGCGAGGACAATTTGTTCGGTGAAAGAGTATTTTCTTTTGTAGACTCAACAGAAGCACGTGGGGTTAGCTCCACGCGCTTCTGTCGAGACCGTCAACGTTTTGATAACTCTTATTTACTTGACGCCATATCGTTTCTACTTAGTAGAATAGAGGCCCAGGACAAATGAACATTTGGAATAACGATGCGGAATAGGACGAGTGAGTCCCATTTGTTCCATAGAACATGACGTCATCGGAAAAAATGAGACTTATTTTTATGTTCTATGGAACTACATACTAGCATTTCACCCGACTTCAAACTATCAAAATTTACGTTAATTTCTATTACGATTAGCAAAGATCCAATATAATCATTGTAAACAAACAACAATAAAGAAGTGAGTACCCTGCGACTGCTGCTCTCTCAAACTCCATTATGGTGCGTTTCGGCATTCTAATTTCTGTCGTTGACTAACAATCTAATCATCAATGTCACTAAGACAAGTGCTAGCAAATCACTCTCGACTGGCCAGTATACATCAAGAAGTTTACATACATAGTTTGTTCTATGGAACAATTTGAGACCAAAAAGTACAAACTGTTCTATAGTACAAATAGGGATAATATTTTCTCAAATTGTTCTATTACGTCATGTTCTATGGAACAAATGGGACTCATTGAATAGGACAGATGACAATTAGAGATTCCGATAAACCCTTAGTTTGAGACTAGGCCAATTTTATCCCCCGATATTTAATTATTACAATGGGTCTCATAAAAAGGCACTCGAAGGGCGATGGAACTATGCCGTGTCTCCTCGCGAGACCATATCAGGAATGAGGAGATCCGGAGGAAAACCAAAGTCACCGAGTTGGAAACCTCAAGTGGCAGTAGGCGGGGCATATTGCTCGTAGAACCGATGGCCGTTGGAGCGGAAAGGTTCTAGAGTAGCGACCGCGAATTGGGAGACGAAGTGTCAGGCTTTCCACATGGTAGACCGACGATCTGATAAAGGTCGCGGGAAACCGCTGCATGACAGCAGCTGAGGACCGGTCGTGGTGGAATAACTTGGGGAAGGCCTTTGTCCAGGGTGATTCTCTCAACACATTGCAGCGTTGTGTCGATCTCAAAGATAAAGTTTTATCCGGGATCCCCTTGAAACTGCACCTTTGAGATCGACGCAGCGCTGCGTTGAGAGAATCACCCCCCAGCAGTGGACGTCTTGCGGCTGATGATTATTTCATTATTTTCTCTATGGAAACGTGAATATGTTGTTTTCCATCATCACTTCATGGTATAAAACTAAGTCGCTTCCCGCGTCTCTCTGTCCCTATGTATGCTTAGATCTTTAAAATTACGCAACGGATTTTGAAGCGGTGTTTTTAGGGTTCCGTAGCCAAAATAGGAACCCTTATAGTTTCGCCATGTCCGTCCGTCCGTTCATCCGCAGCCTAGCGCAGAGACTCTTATACTAGAAAGCTGTAATTTGGCATGAATATGCGTTTTAGTCACGCTACCAATGTGGTAGTGAAAAAAATCTTAAATGAAAGAGCATATAACGAATTTTAAAGGAAAACTATCACGACTAAGTAGTCATCATTGGTTCTTGAGATACAGGCGATTAACATAACATAACATCACGCCTTCATTCCCAGAGAGGGGTAGGCAGAGCTACAGAATTACCAGCAACTCTAAAAAAAACTTGTTGATAAGTCTATAACCACATTTTGCAAAATCAGGCTAAGATGTTTACCAGTGTATTAGTGACAGGTTGCAAGCCCATCGCCTAACGGTACTACATATACCTATTAAAAACATCTAAGATTGCCATCTTCCCCAATTGGTGCCATCATCATTGGTGCCCCAATTGACTTTAAATAGAAAATTTGTTATCAATTGTTGATTTTTATGTTTGTAGTACTTAACGGCTTCGGAACCCTACACTGAGCATGGTCCGACATGCTCATGCCCGGTTTTTTAATAGATAGAGTGATTCAAGAGGAAGCTTTATATGTATAATACTTTACTTTTTCCGGTGAAATTCATCTCGGTCCTCAGGGTTGGCAACGCATTTGAGGTCTTCGGATTATAGTCTTGAGGATTCAAATGTCTATGGGTCTCAGATTCCACCTGCCATCAGGTGGCCTGAGTGCTCGTGTGCCTTCTCCTATAGGCGGATCGCTAGTTTTAAATATTTAACATTGTAAATATAATACCCTGTGTGGTTGCCGGGTTAGAATAGTGCCAGTCCATGTCTTCCCGTGGATGTCGTAAGAGGCGACTAAGGGAATAAGGGCTTGTAGTACTGTTAGGCGATGGGCTTGCAACCTGTCACTAATACACTAGTAGATTTCATAGCCTGATTAAGAAAAATGTGGTTGTAGAATTATAAACATGTCTTTTTAGATTTGTTGGCATTTCTGTTGCTCTGCCTACCCCACTCTGGGAATGAAGGCATTGTTTTGTATGTATGTATGTAAATATAATAACACTAACAGAGAAAACAAAAATTATCACAAGGACTAGCAAGTGAAAATTTATTTCACTAAGCAACAAAGGCTCGGTGCTTTAGTACTTGGCGAGGTTTCCTTTCAAAGTTGCCTCGTTTCCCGGAACAATAACATTTTGTAGGTGTTCTTGGGAGAACAAGGCGGAGAAACCGGGGGTATTCTTTTAGAAAGCGTCGCACCTAACTCAATACCGCAAGTTATTGAAGTGAGGTTTTGACTAAATTCCCTTCAAATGCTAATTACCTCTAAATACGAACAACTCTAAAAAGATTTGTTGGTAATTCTATAACCACATTTTGCACAATCAGGCTAAGATGTTTACTAGTGTATTAGTGACGGGTTGCAAGCCCAATGAACTAACAGTACTACAAGCCCTTATTCCCTTAGTCGCCTCTCACGACATCCACGGGAAGAAATGGAGTGGCACTATTCTAACCCGGCAACCACATTGGATAGTAGAATAGAGAGAGGCCTTGAATAATTAAATGTTTAAAACTAAATTATTTACGCGTCACGTTAGCCTAGGTGGTAGTGCCTCTGCCTATAAAGCTTGTCCTCGGTTCAAATCCCGGTCAGGGCAGAAATTTATGTGATGACCGCGAATATTTGTTCCCAAGTCTTGGATGTTTCCTATGTATTTCTCTATCTAAGTAGGTATGTTTATCGTTGTCTAGTACCCATAGTACAAGCCTAGAGCTTAGTTTGGGACTAGGTCAAGTTGAGTGACATTGTCCCCGGATATTTTATTTCGTTTATTATGTTTAGAACCCCGACTTCGTAATAAGGTTTTTCCAGATGTTTATAAATAAATATGACGGTACCATCTCGCACAAATTGATTTAGTCCCAGTGTAAGCTCTAGGCTTGTACTATGGGTACAGTCAAGGACTTTAATTGTTATGCCACTATTGAACCCTGTCATAATGATAGTGTCAAACCACATGAAAGAAAGCTAAAATTAATGATTAACGCTGTCATTATGACAGGGTTCCATAGTGACATAACAATTAAAGTCCTTGACCGTACTAGACAACGATATACGTACTACATACTTACATACCCAAGACTCAGAAATAAATACTTGTGCTCATCACACAAAATGTTTAGGGGAATCGAAGCCGGGACCGCTAGCTTCGTAGGCAGGTTCACTAACCAACTAGGCTGCTTCGTCAAATTTAATCGTTTTGAAACCTAGAATTCTAGATATAGGTACCAGGGCATGATGAAATTAAATCGTTTTAAAACCTAATCCTTTGAAGTGAGAATTTCCTGAAATGTCAATATTTGCCGTAGAGGCGCATTTACTCGGATATTGATTTTGGCGTTAACTTTGTTTGCTTCCGATCGAGGTCGACGTTTTCCATTGATATAAATAAATAAATAAGGTTACCTGCCCGTGCGTGCATTTCTAATAAGGCCGGCACAGATGCTAGTGTTTTGCGATTTGGATTTCAATATACATTACGACTATGTGTAATAATGTTGTTTTCACTTATCACGCTCTGAAATAAAAATAAATATCACGGGACAATCTTACACAAATCGAACTATTTATGTAGCCCTTAACTAAATTCTTGTACTATGGGTATTAGACAACGATAAAGATATACAGGGCGTCCCACGGCTATGCCATATGGAAGGAAAGTACCTTGAATATTGTAGATCACGGTGTTATCACTTCAAACAACTTGCGAACGGCGTCGTGATTGGTCGAGAAGTCTTAGTTACATCCATTCAGAGGTCTCTGACTGAAGACTTTTTTTTTAAATTGAGCTTTGGCTGCTAGGGTATTCACCGGCATTCAGCTTTATCATATACAAATTTTTTTTTTTTTAACAAAACATGAAACTTGAACACTAAAACTAAAGTAAATTAAATAAAAACTAAAATATTTACAATGAAGTCAATGAATTTCACCACAGATTATAATCATTCTGGCCCAGTGGCATAGACAATGTTCCCAAAACCAATAGGAACATAGAACTGCAGGCGTCTCATTGCACGCAATCTATTTTCAATAAGAAAATACAAATCGTCACTAGCAGCACATTATTATAATAACAGTTTAGCGTTAAAAACAAGAAGTAGTAAAAGTTACATATGTCATCAGATGAAAAGAAGCATTTATGTAATGATCAACAATAAGTTTTATACTCCAGCATTCCATAGGCCCCAATGAAACGAAACGTTATTTTAAAAACATGAAATGACAAAATCATCAAAACTTTTCGTGTCACATTTGAATTTTCCCACTTGAATATTTGATTCCTGTTTTATTGGTTTTATGGTGACGACGAGATTAATGTGTATTACTTACGGCTTGCTTTTGGACACTGACGATTCATGACGATGACATGTACCATTGTACCTATATGGATGATAAGTGAATGTTTACATGTACTCGTAACTAACATTACTATTACTTTATTAATTTTGTTTTTAATGAAAAAAGCCTAATAGTAATTATGGATGTAAGGTTGGGTCCCGCGGTACTAAGAAGCTCCTCATAGACATGACCATTTGCTAGAAAGTCAGGCGAAGGAAGGGGGCCTTTTTGGCTGCTTGGATTGACTATAAGAAGGCCTATGACTCGGTGCCTCACTCATGGCTCGAAAGGATCTTGGAGTTTTATAAACTTGATGCAACTTTGAGGCCATTTTTAGGTGTATGAATGAGGCGTAGCTCACAATCCTTCGTCAACCAGTTGGTGAGATATCCCTTCTGTTTCGCCCTAACTTGATAAGGATTGAACGTTCTCATAGCGAAGAGTGTCGACCAACATCTTATGAGACTCTCGCTAGATGGCTGGATCAAGGGCCATACAGAAAATGATACTTCTCGACACGGCACGTATTGTGAGGAGGTTCCTCGGTCTGCAGCCTTAACCACCGGTAGCTTGCCGTTTTTCGAAACTTCTTTGTTAAGCAAATTATTTTCTTATTGCTTTAATTAAGTGGAACTCCGTTATTATATATATATATGTTTGTTAGGTTTAAACTATTAATTAACTGCGTTACGCATTTAAGATTTATAATAATTAAATGTTTAAAATTTGCAATTTGTAGTTTTATTTCAGAACGGAAAACCTTGGCGGTTTAGGTGTGGGACGCCAAGACCCACTTTGGGTCATTGCGCTATGATGACATTGGTATATACCCATTTTAATAGAAAAACGTTTTATTTTGAATTAAACGGACGAGTAGCAGGGTCCCTAGAAAGTTTGATCGTAACTTATTTCCAGATGGCGCTGTATGCCAAATAATCGAGTGATATCTCTATCTCAGATATATACAAAGTTACTCTATGTTGTAGATGGAACATTTTACTGAAAGAAGACATTACTTTAAAATAAAAAAACAATTTAAACTGCATTCATAGATGTTTCAATAATTACATGGTTGAACCGGTGACCCTGCCTCCGAAGCCAGAGGTATTGGGTTCAATTCCCGGTAAGGGCAGATATTTGTGTGATGAGCGCGAATATTTGTTCCTGAGACTTGGATGTTTCTATATATTTAAGTATATATTTCTCTAATAAGTATGTTTATCATTGTCTAGTACCCATAGTACAAGCCTAGAGCTTAGTTTGGGACTAGGCCAACTCGTGTGAAATTTTTCCCTGATATTTATTTTATTTTTCATTGAAAAATTAAATAAATGTCTGAATAATAATAATTATGCATGATAAGGGAAGCGAGTTCCACCTTGGTTTAACTTTTCGTGTTCCGTACCTCATTGCCATCTCTAAGGCTGCATTCTTCGCCCTTGGCCTGGTTTGGAAACCTTCCAATGTTGACCTTACTGCATGAAGCTTTCAAGGGATCGCGACTTAAAGAAAATGTGTACAGTGCCAACAAATTACGATTACCTAGACAGAAGTTTCGAACAAAAATTTCATATTTGAGACATTTGCATTTGTTGACATTTGTTGCCGATGGTACTTAGGGTTCCGTACCCAAAACGTACTAGTTAACGGCACCCTATCAGTAAACCTTCAGTGTTTTTTTATGTTAAGAAGAAGGCACACGAGCACTCAGGCTACCTGATGGTAAGTACTCAAATGCGTTGTCAACCCTGAACACTAAGATGGAATGCCTCTATGCTAGTAATTGCACCGAACACCTGCTTGGCGGGTGGTTATTGGATAAGATGGTGGTAGCGATCCGGACGGACCACCACTAAAACTGTAAAACTAAACTGTCCGTCTGTGTGTCAGCGAGCTGTATGTCGTGTATTACTGAAGCCGTTTTATAGTGAAATACTTAAAAAAATGTATCTCTTGAACTTTAATAGGTAGATGATTGAAAAAAATACAGAACGTTGATTGTGGCCACTAAAATACAATACAATACAATACAAATACTCTTTATTGAACACCAAAAATAAAAAATAAAAACAACATGGAACAGTACATTTAAACCATAGGTATACAACAGGCGGTCTTACCGCTAAATAGCGATCTCTTCCAGACAACCTTGTAAGAGAAATAACTGAGGACACATATTCATGGCAGGGGGTGTAAACTAATTCGTTTAGAACTCAAACTAAATAACTACACGAAACAATTAAATTATTTCAATTTTGAAATTAGAACTATTTATAAATATACTAAATATAAATACATAAAATAACATACACACACATACATAACATCACGCCTTTATTCCCAGAGTGGGGTAGGCAGAGCTACAGAAATACCAACAACTGTAAAAATAATTGTTTATAATTCTGTAACCACATTTTGCACAATCAGGCCAAGTAGTTTACTAATACATAAAATAAATAATTGAATAAATACATACTAAATACATATAATTATACATCTATATAATATATACATACATACATCCTCCAAAAACAGCCAAACAATGACAACAGACGAAGCATGAGATATAACAAAGAAAAAAAGTAAGGGAGATAATACAATAACTACGGAAGTGACAGAAAATGATCCTTTAGCTTGCTTTTAAAAATGGCAACAGACTTAGCACGTCGTACCTCCACAGGCAAAGCATTCCACAACCTTATCGCCTTGATGGTAAAAGAATTTAAATAAAACAACATGTAATGCAAATAAAATAAATGGTAAGGAGGGAAGCATGAACTTATCGTTCAGTGGCACCTCATTACCATACCACCGTTAATCAAATAGTATAAAAAAAATTACTTCGTTTAAACGTTAAGAGGATTGTGAAGCGATGCTCAAATCGCGTAGCTGTCAAAAATAATCCATACAAATGTAGCTTCGGGCGGTAACGTTTCTCAACCCCTAAATCTAGTTCGATTTCCAGGATTTTTGAATATGTTATAGATATTATGGAAAACTAGGTCTGTACGTTTCCACTTTTTAATTAATATTTTCGTGGAAAGGAAAACGTACAGACATATTTTTTGATACATCTATAACAAAATCAAAAATCGGACAACGTTTAAGGTGAGAAAAACTTTAGGACATTTTGTATGGATTTTTATTGCTTCACAGTCCTCTTAAAGCATTGCATTTCAGAGGATTTAACGCAAGTTTACGTTAATATTTGATCTACGTGATAAAAATTGCATGTTTTATGACGTTGCGTTAGTGATCTACGAATAAAAACTGTTGGTTTGCGCTTGAAACCCTAGCGAAGGTGCGTTAACTAGCGTTTCTATTCGTTTGGTTTTAAACCATTCGTGTCACTGGTAGATCACGTCACGTGACGTGTATATAAATAGTTTTAATTTCAAAATTGAAATCATTTAATTGTTCCTTGTTGTTGTTTAGTTTGAGTTCTAAACGAATTAGTTTACACCGCCTGCCATTAATTTATGTCCTCAGTTATTTCTCTTACAAGGTTGTCTGGAAGAGATCGCTATTTAGCGGTAAGATTGCCTGTTGTATACCTATGATTTAAATGTTATTTTATGATTTAAAGAGTATTTGTATTGTATTGTTTTGTGACTTTTCGTATGAGGCGATGTACTTGTGACGCTAGTTAGCGAACGCATATTGGCTAGGGGCAGTCATCTAGCCAGTCGGCTAGGAACAAAAGAAGACTTGGTATAATTAGAGTGTGTAATTTAGGCATCTGGCATAATGTGGATATTCCCCTTCATAAACATTAATATGTCACAGATCTGCTGTTTACGCTCTAATCGTCTGTTAAGTGGTTAACATTGTATGGTGAAATTGGTGCTAAGTCGACGATAGGGTTACCGAGTCGTTTGGGTTTGTGAAACAAGTCTATTAAATGGCTGATGTACATCGATAAGGTTACACAATAAATAAATATCAGGGGACAATCTAACACAAATCGACGTAGTCCCAAACTAAGCTCTAGGCTTGTACCTACTATGGGTACTAGACAACGATAAACATACTTATATAGAGAAATACATACTAAAATACATAGAAAACATCCAAGACTCAGGAACAAATATTCGCGCTCATCACACAAATAACAATAAGAATAAAAATAATCTGCTCTTACCGGGATTTGAACCCAGGACCACTGGCTTTCGGAGGCAGGGTCACTCCCAACTAGGCCAACGTGTCGTCAATCACAACCAAAGGGAAACCGTAACGATTGGGTAGCCAAATGTTAGGGTTACCTAATCGCTTATCGAGTTAATCAGTTGAAGGAGTATTCTGGTCCCTGTCCGACACCGCTAGCTCTCTCGGCAGGCAACCAACTCACCGCATTGTCTTGTTTTTTCTCAGGTCGCGATAAAGATCATAGACAAGAGCCGACTAGATGAAGACAACCTGCAAAAGACGTTTCGGGAGATCGCCATCATGAAGAGGCTCCGGCACCCGCACATAGTCAAGCTCTATCAGGTACAGTCGAAGCCATAAATATGTTCACACTTTAGTACTTTGTCACTTCAATCGCTATGTCAATGTCATTAACAGACCTCGCACGTTTGGTGCCGCTGACGTAAAAGTGACGTAATTTCACATACAGCAGGTTGTTTTATAAAATTATAACACTACCGTTAGAGTTACCAAATTGATATTTAATTTTCTAAAACCTATCAATGTAAAACTATATGCACCGTGACGTCGATTTTGTGTCAACGGCACCAATTGTACGGGGTCTAGTCATTAACAAGAAATTTCGAGAACTGGCAGCCGTGTGTACGGCACTTCCGACTGAAAGAACAAATAGAAGTGCCAGCTATCCCTATATACAGTGTATTTTTTTAATAGGTGCACAAATTTTAATATTTGCTTCGCTATTGTTAATCAATAACACATGTGTTATTTTTACTCGTTTAAAAAATATTAGAGATATTGCCGATTCAATGATTCCACTAACTTAACGGTATTCATGGACCCTCTAATGCAGGGGTGCGAGGAGAGGGGAGTGTTGTTAAGTAAGTTAATAAATGAAATTCCAAATTTAGGATATCAGTAGGAGAGGGGCTTGTTGCCTGATAAGCTGTACATGAAATTTCAAATTCGAATATCTATACAGTGTATCGCATACCTACAGCTTGACAACCCATGTCATCATTTCTAGTGTGACTTTGGGTCCATACGACAAGGTAAAAAAGAGATAATTTGCAATAAAAAAAAAGTTTTTTTCAACTCCTTTATTTTCGTAATATATTATATTAACGATACAAAGTCATATGTTAAAATTTGTGCACTGATAAAAAAATATTCTGTACAATATTAATGTTATTTATTGTTGTGTACAGGTTATGGAGAGCACCCACTCAATATATTTAGTCACAGAATACGCCCCGAACGGTGAAATATTTGGTAAGTCCTTAGAAATACAGACACATACATACATAATTACACGCCTTCCTTCCCAGAGTGCGGTAGGCAGAGCTACAGAAATACCAACAAGTCTAAAATTGTTGATAATTCTGTAACCACATTTTCCACAATCAGGCCAAGAAGTTTACTAGTGTATTAGTGACAGGTTGCAAGCCCATCGCCTAACAGCACTACAAGCCCTTATTCCCTTAGTCACCTCTTACGACATCCACGAGAAGACATGGAGCGGCACTATTCTAACCTGGCAACCACACGGGCCCGGGTGCATATTTCATACAAAAGTTTTTTTATTTTTTTTATTTTTTTATGTTAAGGAGAAGGCACACGAGCACTCAGGCCACCTGATGGTAAGTGGAATCTGAGACCCATAGACATTTGAATTCTCAAGACTATAATCCCAAGACCTCAAATGCGTTGCCAACCCTGAGGACTAAGATGGAATGCCTCCATGCTAGTAATTTCACCGGTTGTCTTATCCCCACACCGGAACACAACAATGCGAACACTGTTGCTTGGCGGGTGGTTAATGGATAAGATGGTGGTAGCGATCCGGACGGACGCTGCACAGGGTCCTACCACCACTAAACTAAAGTTAAACTTTGAAAGGAAAAGTTAGTCATATAGCTATTGATGTTAAGGGACTGTTTTAGCTGACATGCACCAATCATGGACAGAAGCTTTTAATTCTAAGTTCATAGGCACAGGGCACAGGGTTGCCTAGCTCAGGTTGCAGGGTCGTGATTTTTTCTTTAAAATGTTTCATATATGCAAACTTTTTTAATTTTTATTTTTTTTCATAGGGTCATAAATTGATTGTTGCAAAACAAATGAATAACTCTTATCTTCTTTAAATATTAGTCCTTTGTCGACTACTGGTGTATACTGTAATTCTATGGAACTTGCTAACTATGTAAACAAACAATATATTGAAATTGACATCTAATGTCAATTTTAGTAGGGCGGCTTGTTTACATAGTTAGCAAGTTCCATAGAATGACACTTTAGTTACGTGGAAAAAAATACAATTAATAATTTTATTGTAAAACCTGACCTTTTCTAGGTTCAGTTTTCACACGCAAATACTTCGGAACGATATACACTAATGATTTGCACGTGTTCATACACTTATACCGGGTGTGGCCTGTAATAGGAGCAATAAATTGAGGGATCATTTCTACTCTATAAACGTAGCGACATTAGTTTTACAACTTTAAAAAAATATGTAATTTAATATTTGGGATTTTTTCGAACAAACTTAATAGCATATTCAATGTACTCCATCCAATGGTCTAGTTGACATCTACAGTTACTGTCAGCCTACAAACTTAGTAGTTTTCGCAATACATTGCTGGCTTGGAAAATCTAAATTCATTAATATTTGGTTAACAATAAGTTATTTTCAAAAGTTGTAGAATAAATGTTGTTACGTTGGTGGTGTGGAAACGATCCCTCAATTTATTGCTCCTATTACAGGCCGCACCCGGTATAGGTATTTTACGCCTTATTGTATTTTTTATTTATAACTTGCAAAGTTAGGAAAACGTGGGGTGCTCAACACCTTTGGCGAAGGCTATAGTTATTTGTTGTGATTATTATGAAATTAAATTGTATGACAAACATTATGGTGCATCCATGGGCATTAGATTCCACTTACCATCAGCCCCCTATTTCACCATCGTGACCATGACACGTGACAGATTTAAATTCGGTATACATTGCAAAATTAACACGCTGATTCATCACTGGGTTTTATATAAGCTACGCGTTGTACACTGAAATGGCTGAAGGGTGCTGGTGGCCCGTGTGCTCATGTTGCCTTCTACATGGCAGAAAGGAAGAACCGACTTTTCCCGATTCGTAAAACACAACACAATTATAGAACACAACACAACATATCAATGAAGATTAAAAGTAAATGTAAACAACAAGCGGTCTTATCGCTAAAGAGCGATCTCTTTTAGATAACTTTTGAGTGGCTGAAAATGTTAAATAGAGATTTGCAATGAAAAGTTAATAGTTAACAATTCTACATTTAAACACTTCAGTTCAGTATTTGTAACATATATCAATTTCATGTTCAAAGTAAGTTTTAGTGCTAACAAGTGTTTCATGATTAGTTTCTCTATAAAAGAAATAGATAGTTTTCTCGAAGAGATCGCTCATTCGCGATAAGACTGTATGTTGTTTACTTCTACTTGTAATCATATTTAAAAAAATGTATTCTGTATTTATCAATATACAGATGTATATCGGAAGTCGATAGACGAGAAGTCCCTATGACAGCTCAAAAGTGCTACGAAAATTCCGGGCTCTGGTTATGACAGTTGTGACTACGAGATAACAACATGAACATGCAATTTCCTCACACCGCAACTCTTTTAGTGGTGGTAGGACCCTGTGCAGGGTCCGTCCGGATCGCTATCACCACGTTATCCATAAACCACCCGCCAAGCAAGTGTTCGCATTGTTGTTTTCCGGTGAGGGGATAAGACAACCGGTGAAATTACTAGCATAGAGGCATTCCATCTTAGTCCTCTGGGTTGGCATCGCATTTGAAGTCTTAGGATTATAGTCTTAAGAATTTAAAATGCCTATGGGTCTCGGATTCCACTTACCATCAGGTGGCCTGATCGCTCGTGTGCTTTCTCCTTAACATGAAAAACTCGATACTTAAAAGTTGCATAAGCATGAAAAGCGATAAAAAGAAATTATGATCTACGCATAATATTTTTATGTTTGATTGTTTTATGCTATACAATGTCATACAATTTACATAAATAGGGTTTTGTTGCAAGGCACTCTTGGTTTCAGTTTATTTTGTATGGAAATCGATTGAATAGCATTGTAGGAAGAGAGGATAATAGAGAGATCTCTCTCCAGGCGAGTGTTATGCCTGGGGACCGAAGTCCATTTGGATGAAGTTGGAACTGGTATATAAGTCAACCGACTGAAGAAACTTCGTTAGCGCGATGTAGCGCCCTGTCAGATTTAGTTGCGCTGTCTGCCGCTGGTGGCGCTGGCGAGGTGGTTGTTACAAGTTGTCACTAGATGTCGCTAGGTCGCCACAGCATTAAAAGAAGTTTTTGTGTAAGAAACACATGGATGACAGTGATCAGCATTTGACTATGGAATGTCACTTTGAAATAGTATTGTTTATATATATTTTTACAGTTGTCGATAAATTTGATACCGGAAGGAAGTGACTATAGTTAATTGACGTTTTTGCCACAAAAACTTCTGTGTTTGTTTATACTACTCGTGCACTTTGGTAGTAAGTACGTATCTTTAACGTCTTTTGGCACGCAAACAGTACGGAGCGTTAAAATTCACAATAAAAAAAAAAACTGCTCTACTTTGAAATCCGTAATTCGAACTTTTTTTTTTAATTGTGAATTTTATCGCTCCGTACAGTTTTTGTGCCAAAAGACGTTTAAGAAGGTGAATACGCCCCGATCTGCAGGGTCCAACTTGAGTGCGTGTCAAAGTGGGTTGATTGACAACGTAATCTAGAATTTAAAAAAAAACGGGGTTTTAATGGATTTTCATACGATATTACTGCCCTGATAACAGGGCAGTTATGAAATTCCATTAAATATTACTACCCTGATTTTAGACAAGGTTTAATGAACGGCTTTCTCGCCTGTTATAAGGGCAGTAATTATGCACTTACTAACAAAGTTTAGTATAAACTACTATTACTCATTTCAGACCACCTGGTGTCCAAAGGGCGTATGCCCGAGTCTGAAGCGGCGCGTGCGTTCTCCCAAATGGTGTCGGCTGTCGGCTACTGCCACTCGAGGGGCGTCGTGCACAGAGACCTCAAGGCGGAGAACCTGCTGCTAGACAGAGACATGAATATCAAGGTAGGAGACAACACGATTAATAATGTTACGTGTGGGGGACGCGGCCTCAACCAGGCCGGCGTCGAGTGCCCCTGGATTTGGGCACTGGCAAAAGTACGCCAACACACAGCTCAGACACGAACAAGAAAACCACAATGTTAATTATAAATATATTTACAACAAATAAAGTCACACAAAAGTACAAACACTAGTAAAACACTATAACTAAAACACTTAGCACTAACAAGTCCTTTAACCTAGTTCGAGTCCCTTTTCTCACAATAGTGGCCCTCGTGGCACACTTAGTACCCCGACCGTCCAGGGGTACGGCGACCTGTGCTCGCGGCTGCCTCAGTGCGACCCACGTGTCGCAACTAGTGAGGGGAGCACCCAGGTCGCTGATCGACGCTCACGGAAATCTCACTGTGCGACCCCACGTGGCGCAACTAGTGAGCGGAGCGACGAGGTAGCGGATCCTAAGCTAATTGGAACTTTCCCTACTATGCACTTTTCAGACTTGGCACTTTGTTCCTTTACTTCTTCCTGTTTTCTTGAGGGCGGATCCTGATCGACTACTACTATTTTCCATGAAACCTTACTGGTTTATATACTGCCCTACTTTACCATGGAGAGTCCTCTCCCTCCATGACGTCTCGCCTCTAATTGGCTATTAATTATTACGCAATTTTGATGATTTATTGGTACAATTTTCACTATGGAATTCCTTCTTTGTGGCCTATGATTTCCTAATTATTTTAACCAGACTTTTCTTTTATGGCCACAGTGATGCAGGGGGTTGCCGCCCTACTTCCTACGGGGTCCCGCTATAATTCAGACTTTAATAGCGGCAGGGCCAGCTTTTTCTCAGCTGTGGGAGCGCCGACCTCATTTCCTACAGAGGTCGACGCCTCCCGTCTCCCAGGAGCGCTCCCACTCTATAGTTCAGACTTTATTAGTAGTGGAGCACTCCTGGGGACCAAATAAAACAACATCCAACCTTGTATTTTATTTTCAACGGCGGCAATCGGCCCTAATGTATGCTACGCTAAGTACAATTGCTATCCTACTCTAATACTTAACGCTAATCAATTGCTATCCCTTTCATAATCAACTAATTTCTGGCTCCTACAATCAACGAAACATTTTACACAAATTTAAAAGCTAGCCGTCCGCAACATTACGAGTAGGTATGGTTAGGTAGGTAGGTAGATTAGAATCGACGCTCCGGCTCAAGGACATGCCTATTGTTAACGGTTACAATCGAGTTCAAGGCCAAGTCCGTCGCTATTGTAATACAAGGCCGCAAAGAGTAGAACCTTCCATTACCGAACGTCCCCGGCGGGTCAAGGCCCATCGGTCATTCGAGAAGGCAATCTGGAACGTTCGGCTATTGAGTGTATAAAAAGGTGAGGCGCGCGTGCGGCGATACATTCCTTACTTGGAGAGCGAACAGTGCGTGCCTACGAGTGAATCGAGCTATCATCTAAGTTTATCGATAATTGTTTGTAACGATTAAGTGAGTGTGTTAATTAAAGTCTGCTCTTAATTATCGGTGTGTTCGTGCATTTCTATCAGTTACCTACCCCCACATACATACATTCATAACGTCACGCCTTTATTCCCAGAGTGGGGTAGGCAGAGCTACAGAATACCAACAACTCTAAAGTTGTTGATAATTCTGTAACCACATTTTGCACAATCAGGCTAAGATGTTTACCAGTGTATTAGTGACAAGCCCATCGCCTACCTACCTACCCCCACGTACGTAACAATAATCAGTTGTGGTAGGACCGAAGTATACAGGTTTGGCGGGCCATAGGTGCTGAGCACCTATATGTTTCTCGTATAGAACTCAAACTGGTAAATGTGCATGTGTGCATGTATATCTTTTAATAGGGAACATGCACTTTTTTTTACGCTCTCTGGAAAGTGCTATGAAAGAGAGGAATAACTGTGTACGCGAAATAATTCTCGTGTAATTTTTTCATAAGATATGAAACTTTAAAAAGGCATAGTTCTCCCCCTGCAAAACACTCTATACAAAATCGACGACAGGAATGACGTCACAGCTGTTGTTCCATGTTTAAAATATAAGGACCTTGTAAAGAAACTTGCAGTTATTTCGTAAATTGCCATGTTTAAGCCAATATCGTTGAATTAAAATATTACGTATATAAAATGAGGATGCGGAAAAAACAATCTAAGCATTAAAAGAAGTAAAAAAAATAACAAGTTTTGATTCCATTCAAAATCTTAATAAACTGGTCAAAACTTGCGTTAAATATGTTTTTTTTTTACATTTTCTCCTAAATCGTATCATTAACACTCAATTCTGATTTCCATTCATGTTCTCTATTCAGAAAGTTACGTATCTATCGGAAAAAAATGACATATTTATTGACGTTAAGGGAATTCCGTGGAAAAAAATACTATTCATCAATTTATTGTTAAACCCGAGGTTTTGTAGCTTCGATTGTCACACGCAATTAGCTACTTCTAAACGAACTGATGTAGTAAGTAGATACTAATGATTTGCAGATGTTTAAACACTTATATATCACACACAAATTGACCTAGTTCCAAACTAAGCTCCAGGCTTGTACTATGGGTATGTATACTTAAATGGTTTACATTCATTTGGCATAACTTTTTTTGGCATAGTCTTTTTTTTCAGAAACCGTATACTTTTTAGGATTGTTATAAAATAAACCTAACCTAACCTAATGGGCTCTATGCAATGCTATTTTAAACAATCCTGAAATGTATACGGTTTCTGAAAAAAAAGACTGTATGCCAAATGATGATTATGTCAAGTGATAATTATGCCAAAAAAAGTTATGCCAGATGAAGGGAACCCATACTTAAATATATTGAAAACATCCAAGACTCGGGAAAAAATATTCGCGTTCATCACATCACACAAATATCTGCCCTTACGGGATTTGAACCACTAGCTTCGTAGGCAGGGTCACTACAGTACGATTAGTGTAAGTTTACCATTGACAGATAGTTCGCCTTCATTTAATTTTGAACTTTAATTTCATACACATAAGCAATTTTCAGAATACTGTTACGTGTACCGATTTAGTAAAAACTATTTTATTTGTATGACATTAAAGCTGAATATTGAAGGAAGGCAATCCATCTCTCAGTGGTAAACTCAAAATAATTCTACTGCACCAAAGCCAAAGCCAAAACACACACAAAATACGTCGATATCTAGCTTATTCACCCAATTCAAGCCCTCGCCAGCTCGCGTCAAGAATCTGTTTTCTCCGTATCTAGAAGATGAAAATCTCAGTGATATATGCAATTAGTATGTCAATATCATATTCGCAAAAGACGGTATTCGGAAAACATCATGTTCGCAAAACATGATATTCTCAAAACATCATTATTAGGACAAGACATCGATTAGACAGTGTCGACGGAGCTCTGGGTAGTTTGGCCCTCGGGACCTGCTGTAAAACTGACATAACCTAAACCTACCTACGATTCTATAACCTAATTCCACTATTTGCAAATATCATGTTTTGCGAATACATATCATGTTTTGCTAAAAATATGTTTTGCTAATATCATGTTTTGCTAATATCATGTTTTGCTAATATCATGTTTTGCTAATATCATGTTTTGCTAATATCATATTTTGCTAATATCATGTTTTGCTAATATAATGTTTTGCTAATATCATGTTTTGCTAATATCATATTTTGCTAATATCATGTTTTGCTAATATCATGTTTTACGAATATGATTTTCTGCGAGGTATGGGATAGATGTATAGATGATGTTGTTGTCTCCAGTTGGCGGACTTCGGGTTCAGCAACAAGTACGACCCGGGCGGCGCGCTGTCCACGTGGTGCGGCAGCCCGCCCTACGCCGCGCCCGAGCTGTTCGAGGGCCGGCAGTACGACGGCCCCAAGGCTGACATATGGGTGAGCCACATTGACATGCTCTTATTTTGGAAAAAATACGCATTTACCCCAATGCAATCTTAACCCTTTAGAGCCCTTTCACACTAGCGTTTTTGTCGGCGTTTTCTCGGCGGAGCGGGAACGCGACCGGAACGCTGCGAACACGCGACAGAAACGCGGCGTGATTATGACGAAAGCTGGATTTACTGTTATGATCCCGAAACCAAAAGACAATCTGCTCAGTGGGTGTTTAATTCCGAGAAGTTGCCAACTAAAGTGAAGAGAGGTCGAAGCGTGGAAAAAAAGATGGTGGCCTCGTTCTTCGGAAGGACAGGTCATTACGCGACAAATGTTTTAGAGGATCGAAAAACAGTACTGGCGAGTGGTACACTAACAATAGTTTGCCACTTGTCTTGGAAAAAGTTCGGGAGAAACGACCTCGCAGTATAGAATTCTCCTTCACCACGACAACGCCTTGTCGCACACCGCCAGGCGATCGATCGACTATTTGGCGACGTCAGACGTCGAATTACTGGGTCACCCTCCGTATAGCCCCGACCTCGCACCTTGCGATTTTTATTTATTCCCGAAATAAAAGGAAAACTTCGCGGAAAACGTTATGTGGACGCCGAGGAAGCTGTGGCTGCGTTTCAAAAGGCCGTCAAAGAGAGCCCTAAGGACGAGTGGGCAAAGTGCTTTTCTCAGTGGTTCCATCGGATGCAGCGATGTATTGACAATAATGGACACTATTTTGAAAAGATAACCAATAACTTGCTAGTTTACTCAGCTTTCGATTTTCTAAGAACTTTCAGTTTGACCCTCGTAGGTATGTATGGTATTCGTATCAAGTATACAAATTTCGTGTATGTCAAGTAACTTTTCTAGTAAACGAAACATTGGGGGCAAATGACGATTGTAGCATATCACTGTCGGGCAAACGATAGACAAGAGTTTATAGCGTGTGTCCGCCCGCAGTCCCTGGGCGTGGTGCTGTACGTGTTGGTGTGCGGCGCGCTGCCGTTCGACGGCAGCACGCTGCACGAGCTGCGCGCCGTGGTGCTCGGCGGCAAGTTCCGGATCCCGTACTTCATGTCGCAGGGTGAGTCGGCACGGCAAACATAACACTGTCGCAATCTTGCTAGTGTTAAGGTGGGTACGAATTAGAGCAGCCTCGGGCTGTGGCACGCACGGCGCTGTGCGCGAGCAGCGGGCGAGCGGTGCGAGGCGACCCGCCGAGAGTCGGTCTTTTGACCGTGCTCAAAGGCGCCTCAGTGTGCGTGCCTCGCGGACATGTATCCGAGCGTGCCACAGAACGACAAGTTGTAACTTGTCTGTGGGCGAGGCGCGTACAAATTTGATTAAGATGCTGAGCCGTTCCACCACCGAAGCGATTTCTTTTTTTTGTTAATAATTCGGTGAATTATGATATTTATGATAAACGCAGCTGCGGCTGTCATCGTGGCGTCGGCCACTTTGAAATGTCGGCTCGCGCCGAGCACGCTGCCTCACCCGCGCATGTCTATGTGCAACAATGTGGCTCGCGAGCAGCTCGCTGCGCGGGGCGAGCATGCCTCAGGCTGAGCCGCTCAGATTCGTATCCAGCTTTAGAAACGTTTTTAGGGTTCCGTAGTCAAACTAGGAACCGTCCACAGCCTAGCTCAGAGACTCCTAGTACAAACGAAGACACTGTTAACTGACCACCCATAAAGTTTAGTTGCGATAAGGTTTATGTTCGATTGTAAATGTACAGTTGAACAGTGTCTTAGATTGTACTAGAGAGCTGTAATAAAAGTGGTAAAATAAAATGTTGATTAAATATTTTTTTTAGTGGACCTCCTCTACACGTTACCTGGGGATGTATTTTTTTTCTCGTCGGTCCCTTATTTTGGGGAGTCGTTGGATAGGTCTTTTAAAAATATTTTGGGTTTGTGAAAACAGTTTTTCGATGAAAGCTTCAAAGCGCTAATTTTTGTTAGAGTCAAGGGTCCCCCTAACACAAAACTTGGTTTCTCGACTCGCCACCCGTGGATTAAACCGGTTTCGAGTAATTAAGGTTAAAATGACGTTCTCAGAATATATTTAGAGTATATTTTTAGAAGTAGGTTACCTACGTTTAAGACAGACATCCATGCATATTTGTACAAATAAAAAAAAAACTACATTAACTTAGTCAAGTAATTACAATTAAGGCCCTATTATTTAGTCATGATTTCTTACAATTATTTTTACTAACCTTCGCTAAATAGTTTCTCATGATTTACTAACACAGCTAACCCTCAAATGTTGTTATCACTACATAGTATAAAACAAAGTCGCTTTTTCTGTCCCTATATCCCTATGTATGCTTAAATATTTAAAACTACGCAACGGATTTTGATGCGGTTTTTTTTTAATAGATAGAGTGATTGAAGAGGTAGGTTTATATGTATAATACTTTAATCCGGAGCGAAGCGAGGGCGGGTCGCTAGTTCCATTATATAATTAGCCGTTATGTGCACACATAGTTAGGAGTTACAATCTAGATCTAAACTATACCACTGTATCGATACTCTGTTCTAATTTCCACTGTGATGCTCACGACGAAAAATTAGCAACTTTAAAATCAATTTGTACAGCGATTAGCGGGCCCACCTTTTGGATTTGATATCATTACGCCTTTATTCCTCGTAGACTAAATTGTTTTTTTTTTTGGTAAGTGAAATCTGAGACCCATAGACATTTGAATTCTCAAGACTATAACCCTGAGACCTCAAATGCGTTGCCAACCCTGAGGACCAAGATGGAATGCCTCTATGCCAGTAATTTCACCGGTTGTCTTATCCCCACACCGGAACACAAAAATGCGAACACTGTTGGTTTGCGGGTGGTTTATGGCCAAATTGATTGCTGCACAAATTGATTTCAAAGTTGCTCATTTTTCGTCGTGAGCATCAAAAATCGCCCCTCTGGGTGAGTGGCGAGTCACTTGCCCGGTTGGTGTTGAGCTGGTGCCCCTGCAGACTGCGAGAGCCTGATCCGGCACATGCTGGTGGTGGAGCCGGAGCGGCGGCTGTCGCTGCGCAGCGTGGCCAAGCACCGCTGGCTCACCGTCGCGCACGCCGGGCCCGGCCCGCCCGCGCCCATCGGTAACTAAAAATCTACGTCATCTTCATTTTCATACGTAATGTGATGTTCATATAAAATACTTTTGTTTTGTAATCACAGTTTTTTTTGTTGTCTCGTATTTGATTAATTATTCCAACTTCCCTGTTAAAAAGAGAATTAAGAATCGATGGTCATATGTTTTTGATTTTAACAATAAATATAATTACAATAATATTTATGTGATGAGCGCAAATATATTTTGTTCCCGAGTCTTGGACGTTTTCTATGTATATATATTTAAGTACGTATTTCTCTATTTAAGTACGTTTATCGTTGTCTAGTACCCATAGTACAAGCCAAGAGCTTAGTTTGGGACTAGGTCAATTTGTGTGAGATTGTCCCTTGATATTTATTTATTTATTTATTTTTATTTATTTATTTCTCAGTGGCGTTTAACAAATAATGATTATGATGAAATGCTAACTTGGAATCATACTCCACGTAGAGTGACGTCATTTTTGTGTCAACGGCATGAAACGTACGGGCCCTGGTTAAATAACAGTATAGATTTTGTAAATTGAAATAGCTGTCCAAACTCAGTAGTGTTTCTCTATATAAGTATGTTTATCGTTGTCTAGTACCCATAGTACAAGCCTAGAGCTTAGTTTGGCACTAGGTTAATTTGTGTGAGATTGTCCCCTGATTTATTTCATTACTGTACAGATTTCACCTATTACCACAGACAAGAAAGTTGTCATAGTAAAATTGGTTGTTATAATGCTGGTCATTTCCTACGGTTTCTGAACGCATATTAGAGTGTCATATCACAGGTGGAGGATATGTGCGTAGATAAAGGATATTGCTATTGTATTGTTTTGTGTTGTGTATGTGTAAGGACCAAAATGTTGGTCACGCTAATTCACTCAATTAAGGTAAAGACACCAGTACCCGACAAAGGACCAATGTTCGACACTGATTCTTACTCAAAGAAGATAAGAGTTATTCATTTGTTTTGCAACAATCAATTTATAACCCTATGATCTTAGAATTAAAGGCTTCTGTCGATTATTGGTGCATGTCAGCTAAAAGTGTCGAACATTGGTGTTGTTATTGTTAAATATTTTACGATTTTTTTCCTTTGTGACATGAAAATTAGCCGTACATTTCTAGGGATGATTTGATTCTCTGTCTTATTGCTGACAAATCTTTGACAATTGCATCGTTTCTCAACCTATTCATTTGCCAACCTGTTTTTTTTCTGTAACTACAAATATTTCAGGATTTTTATCTATACTAATATTATAAAGAGGTTAGATTTGTTTGTTTGTTTGTTTTGAATAGGCTCCGAAACTATTGGACCGATTTGAAAAAATATTTTACCATTAGAAGCTGACATTATCCCTGATGAAAATAGGCTATTTATCGAGGAAGGTTTATATATAATACTTTTCAATTCTCATGCTCTTAAAATGCTACTTAAATTTCTGCGAATCGGGACTAAAGCTCCGTATTAATCTCTGGGGATTAAAGTATTTTTTTTAATTTACTTTGGAAACCTCTAAACAACCACGGTGTTTGTGAATGGAGGATTATCGCCATTATCAGTGATTGTGTATGGACCATATTTTTGGGTGTCGAAATAACCTCAAAATGATAACTGTGCAAATATATAAAAAAAAAGGATTTAATTTCGTGAAAAACGATTAATTATTACGAATACGAATCTATTTAATCATATTAAGGCTGAACTCTTTTACTATGCGTGGTCCAATTACTTTTAAAATGGTTTTCAAGTTTGAATTTGTTGGCTAAATATGCAAGCATTTAAAACATCACGTTACAAAAAACCGCGGAACTTTTTTTTCCTATTTGTATTTTGAATAGATGTTCATAACTTGTATTGAGCGTACGTTGTTAAAAAAACAATATTGTTTAGAACGTCGTTTTTTTCCTCGCATTCAAAGTGAAAAGTAGAGTGTTTAACGCGAACTACAGCCGTAAACATTTCGTGTCATTATGGCTTGTTTTAGTCCCTTGTTGAACAATCTACTATTAACCTGAAACGAAGCGAAGGCGGGTCGCTAGTAATAAATAATTTTGGTGTCACAACTGAACTTTTCAGTTTTGTTGTGTGCATGGTTAACTAGCTTACCTGTGGTGTGTATATTTGGTGGTGTATCGTGTGCGGGAGCGCGAGTGTAGCGAGGCGTGGTGGTTGCAGACGGGTCGACGGGCGCGTGCGCGTGCCACCCGGCGGGCGCGGCGCGCAGCTCGCCGCACGACGCCGTGCTGGCGCGCATGCTGGCGCTGCCCGGCCTCACGCGCCAGCGCCTGCAGCGGGTGAGCCGCCCACACCCACACGCGCTACATCCACACACTGACGCTTCCCTAACTGTTCACCGCCCAAACATACATACATACATACATAACATCACGCCTTCATCCCCAGAGTGGGGTAGGCAGAGCTACAGAAATACCAACAACTCTAAAAATACTTGTTTATAATTCTGTAACCACACTTTGCACAATCAAACCAAGAAGTTACTGGACATACTTCGGGATTTATTACAGGACCATCGTGTAGAACCCTATAGGTTAGGTTAGGTTGATTTTATAAAAAATCTGAAACGTTCACAGTATTGGAATAGTAACCGTTTGCCCAAATGATGTGTTTAGGAGATGATTCAATTTGGCAAACGTTTTTTGACCAAACATTTTGTATATGATAGTTACTCTTTACTTTTATTTACTTTCTTTGCTATTTCAGTACAATAACTATATTAAAACTACAAAATGTGCAAAACTAAAAGGCTTCCACGCCTTTTACTACTTCTGCAAAATGTGGTTACAGAATTATCAACGAGCCTTTTTAGGTTTGTTGTTATTTCTGTAGCTCTGCCTACCCCACTCTGGGAATTAAGGCGTGATGTTATGTATGTATGTATGTAACTATATTATGTATGTATGTATCGTCTATATTGAATCCCTTGTTATGTATTTGTTCTTCGTAAGTCACAGTCCCTCATGCCAACCATTTCGCTGAGTGAAGATCATTTCGGCACACATCGTCATCACAGTAAATTTGTTTTTTTTTTTAAACTGTCACTTTTTTTTATTAGAAGTGAAACGAATAGTGATTTAGCCGGATACCGGATACCGAATATCCGGCTGGCTCACAAGCCGGATGGCCGGATAAATAGTAGTTGATTCACCAAGGGGAATAAGGCTCCGATAACATAGAGCGTGCATTTAGCACCCTGATAACAGGGCAGTAATAAAAATTCCATTGAAAAACATCCATCCATCATTCCATTGAATTCCATTACTTACCTGATTTTTGAGAAGGTTTAATGACCGGCTTCCACGCCTTTTATTAGGGTAGTAATTATGCACTTACTAAGAAAGTGTAGTATAAAATCATTTATTTCAGATAGTGTAATGTTAATTGGACCAAATTAAATAAGTTTTAACAGTCTAGGTAGTCATAAAAACAAAATGGATCAGTATTTTTCCTGTGCTACAAAGATTAAATAAAAAACTTTTGTCCAAACACTTTCAAAAATATGCCTGTGAACCTTACACACACACACACACGCACGCACACGCACACGCACACGCACAAGCACACGCCCACGCCCACACACACGCCCACGTCCACGCCCACGCACGCGCACACGCACGCGCACGCACGCACGCACGCACGCACGCACAAACAATGTCACGCCTTCATTCCCAGAGTGGGATACGCAGAGCTACAGAAATTCCAACCAAACGCAACTTAAAATGAACCTTATACTCATTAAAATATAGTTTGATCTGAATTGTCTCGATCGATACGAAGTTACCTTTGTGTATAACGTTTGGTTGCAGTCGGTCCAAGAGGAGCGCTTCGATCACATCGCAGCCATCTATCACCTCCTCATGGACAAGATCCAGCAGCGGACCAGCCAACGGACGCACAGAGGTGATATTAACAGCTGCTACGTATCTCTTAGGGAACAGCATACAGAGTGGCTCATTTAGATCGCTCTGTATGGGAAAGTCTGAAACTATAAGACATACGAAGATCTGTTCTTAGGAACTATGCCATCGATTTTAATAACAAGAAAAACTACTTTCATACATTTAAAAATAAACCTGTACTCAGCTCGGGAATCGAACACACTTGTTTTGTTAGGGTTCGATTCCCAAGTTGAGTACAGGTTTTTTCAAATGTATGAATGCATAGTTTCTTGATATTAAAATCGATGACACGGTTCCTAAGAACAGATTTTCGTATGTCTTTTAGTTTCAGAATTTCCCACACCGACCGATCTAAATGAGACACCCAGTATACAGATGTCATGGAAATTGGTGATAGAGCAGCTCGTAAGCTATCGATTTAACCCCCACACTGTGGGAGCGCGTAGAACAAACGGTCGGACATGCTTGAAAATAAAATGTTTCACTTTCTTGCTGTTAAATGACTTTTTTGTAAACTTTAACGCTTAGACCATCATGTGTTATTATTATTTTTTCACTTATTTGCCTTGTTGGTGAATAGTACTCGAACAAACATCACTATCCGATAAACCCGTAAAACTCGACTATACTTCTAGGTACTATTTTAACTGTTGTGTAGTAGTTGAGGTCCTTTTTTTGATTTTATTACAAAGAATATATGTTTAAGTATCGCCACAACAAATAATATCTAGGTGTTTCATATTATAATTAATTATAATTGCTGTTTTATCATTCATGTAAAATTAAACTAGAAAGTCATGATTATAAAAAATGTGCCAAGCAATTCCAAGATACTAAGTATTACAAGTTATAAGTTAAAGATAATTTTAATACGCTGCATTTTAACCTTACCCGAACTTAGCCGAATTTTAGAGATATTTGCAATTGGAGGTCATTTTTCGAAAGCGCCTATTTAAAAGAAATAGCAATTTGTTTCTTAAATCTGCTAAGGCAGGCAGCCGAATAGAAATGCAGTTCTAACATCGAAGAATCGGTAAATATTTATTTATACATTAAATATTACGTTTTTTGTGTCAACCGAGCGCATGAATTAACTCCTTGATTTTTACAAATAAATAAATAAATTAACGGCAAATATTATAATTTGTACCTGGCACTTCAAAACTTATAGTGCAAGTAATTTCAGTATACCCGCAAAATTAAAAATGTCTTCACACTAAGCCGTCGTCAATCGTTGTGCGTGTTGTTATAATCGGAATATAATGGAAAAACTAAAAACAAATCGTGATTTATATAATCTGCTTAAACATGATCTGCGAGATCATAGTATTGCTGTAGAAAAAGTGATGGCTGTATTTCCAAATACCATCTCTTCGGAAATTAAATCGTAAGTATTGTTTAATGTTACTAAAACGTATATTTTTTTGTATTGAATACTAAACAATTTGCTTACTTTATCGCAGTGCTATAAACGGTAAAATAAGGAAATTTCTGTATACCGTGAAGAATAAACGGAAAGACAAATGTTGGAAAGAAGATTTGTTTCTATCTACATGTGGCAGTTGGCTTGATTTACAAATAGACTGGTCTCATGTTATTAACACTAAGCCTCCGACTTTGCTTCCATCGACATCGACATCCTCTAAAGCATATTTTAATACATTGAGTGATCGTCAAAAGAGAAGGAGAACTGAATCTGTAAGATCCCTCCCCATAGATGAGCTAAACTACGTAGCATCAAAAAGTATCAGACACACACATGCTAAATTTATCTTTGACTTCATTCAAACACACCCGGCACACATTACAAAAGTTAAGGAATTTTGCGAAAAACTCTTAAATAACACGGACGAGTCTAAATCCTTATCTGACGACGATGCACTTAGCTTGTATGTGAACTCTGACCTAACTAGAGAGCAGTACTCGCAATTGCGATTATCTGTTAATAATATTGCTCCCGGATTATTTCCTGCTTATGCTCAAATTCAAAAACTGAAGAAAGAGTTGTGTCCAGTACCTGAAGCAATAACTGTAGCTGAAAATTATGTTAGTATTAATTTGCAATGTTTACTGGATAAAACAATAGAAAGAATAATGCGACCTTTAAAATTTGACAATACCAAAGAATATAATCTTGTCTTGGTTCTAAAATGGGGATGCGATGGAGCCTCTTCTCAGTCTGTTTACAAGCAAAAGAGTTCAGACCCTCTACACGATGATTCATCTGTATTTGTTTGTAGCCTCGTTCCCCTTCAACTCAATAATGAAGATTTATCTGAATCCATTTGGAAGAATCCTACACCATCATCCTCTCGTTATTGTCGACCAATATCTTTTCGGTTCGAAAAAGAAAACAAAAATTTAACAAAGAAGACAGTAGGGTATTATTGGGGATTCTGGATCATTTGTCCTCGCTGCGCTCGGATGATCCAGAATCCCCAATAATGATCCAGGATCCCCAATAGTTTCCATCGATCAGGGATCTAGTCGGATGATCCAGGATCCCCAATAGTTTCCATCGATCAGGGATCTAGTCGGATGATCCAGGATCCTCAATAGTTTCCATCGATCAGTGATTCAGAATTCCATAAACTCAACAGGTAAACGAATGACCTGACAATCCTTCAATGGTAAATTTGCATATTCTCGCCTCATAAATTTCTATAACAAAATATTTTGTATAGAGAAGCAAAACCGGAGTGCCGTATAATTCAATTTTATATTACTTATATTTTTGTTTACGGCACTCCGGTTTATTTTTCATAAATTTATTACTTTGTTTATTCATCTTTGTTTATTCATCTTTGTCCCTGTTAACACTTTCCACACAACCATTGCTGTACTAATGTTATAGGATAGTCCCGCTAACAGTTTTCTGGAGTGGCCAATTCCATACTAATTGTTTAAGGACAAGGCGGTCTTTCGATACGTTCCAAAGGGGCGCCTCCTCTGTACTGATATTTACTCAACCAAGATAATACTAGAACGCTGATCTATATATGCGACCGATCGTAAAAACTTTGATAGCGTGATTCAGGTCTTTTTCAATTATTACTGTCAAATCAAAATAAAAACTGCAAACTTTTTTTGATTTCAAGCTATCTTCAGTTGTTATTAAAAACCACATTATTAAAAGTGTTGATTAAAGTGAAATACATTAATTATTCCAATATTTGTGTATTATTCAAGTAATGAGAGATTGTTACGACATCTATTTAAAAAGGTAGGTACTTAACATCTGCTAGTCTGACGATAAAGTGACTCACGCGCTTCTCAATGTTATTGTTAGCGTAAGATGGCGCTATTTGACAATGCTATTTGAATGGAATAATACAGTGAAATGAATCTGCGGTCTTTAATAAAGTAAAAATTTCGTAGGTGAACTGAAACTTTAATAAATAAATCGACTGAAACTATTAAGTTTATCTCAACACTGTAATCGTTCGCGATGTACATCAAAGTTCGAACATTGTTACGACATCTATTTAGGTAAATCAAGTGTCAACTTTATTGCTGATTGACAAGAAACTCCGCGCTGTGTTTACTAATCAAGAACTTCGTTAATCAATGTTAAGATGGCGCTATTAATACAAATAATCGATATGAAACTAGCACGATGTTTTTACTGTTTACTAAGAACTTCGTTAATCAATGTTAAGATTGTGTGCATGAATGCAATAAAGTAAAATAATTTCGAACCTTGAGAGCCATTACATAGCATGCTGTATGACATGTAAATAATAGGAAGCGTAAGTAATTTATGTTCATGCTTCACATGATTCGAACAAATATATGTGTTTTTCTTTCTTCTTTATAGCTAAAGCCGATTCACAAATTCTGAGAGTTAAACAAGTTATTTAAACAATAAGTATAGTAAGTCGTTGCTGTCTTCAAGCCAACCAGTGCCTGTTTTATATTTCCTTATTTTTTTTTTTTTTTTTTAATAATAAATATCAGGGGGACAATCTCATACAAATTGACCTAGTCCCAAACTAAGATCTAGGCTTGTACTATGGGTACTAGACAACGATATAAATACTTATATAGAGAAATAAATACTTAAATACATAGAAAACATCCAAGACTCAGGAACAAATACTCGTGCTCATCACACAAATATCTGCCCATACCGGGAATCGAACCCGGGACCGCTAGCTTCGTAGGCAGGGTCCCTACCAACTCGGCTAACGCATCATATCGTCTTCATAGTTAGGCTACATTCGGTACATAGAAACGCATTAAAGTACATGCAGCTACCAAATACGAATAAGGTTTCAGGTTAACGCAGCAAGCTGGCGCCGCGCCTTATAGGTGTAAAGGATTGGGAGTGATTCACAATAATTATATTTTATTTTCTAATAGACGAACGTCTGTAATGCAGAATTAAGGTTTGATTTTGTTTGGACAATCTCATTTGAAATAAAATTATATTACTAATAATTTTAATTGGTAACATCTAAATGCAGCCTTAGTTTATAGGGTTATAAATGGAGCTTCCATTTATTTGAGCATTCAATTGGTAGTGGCAGTGCAGTGAGTGAGACAAGTAATTAAAAAGAAGCAGCAAGTATGTACGTAATATTTTTTATTTTTTATTATTTATGTTGATTGTGTTTGGTTAGTGATGCTTATTCAAATACTTTTAATAAAAATAGGTCGGCAGTGTTCAATCCGTTCGATTCCGATGAGGAGATTAGCTGTGCCCAGCAACAGACTGCATCTACCGCTTCTACGAGTGCAGCGAAAGTTAAGACGGTAAAGGCGAAGCAGAGAAGAACTAAGAAGGCGGCGGAACTGCACGGCTGTGATTCAGACCTGGACAGCGTCGCGAATGCATCAGCTGCTCAACCGAAAAAGAGACGAGTCGCTGTGTTTCTTGATTCCGAGGTAAGATGCCTATCTTGGGCGATTGTTTATCAAAAATACTTCGAGGATACGATAGCTTAGTTGGTAGTGACCCTGCCTACGAAGCTAGCGGTCCCGGGTTCGATTCCCGGTATGGGCAGATATTTGTGTGATGAGCGCAAGTATTTGTTCTCAACTATTGGCTAGGTCAATTTGTGTAAGATTGATTTTATTATTATGATGATTTCATTAAAACTGTTTTTACCCAACTTTAAGCCGATTTCAGTTGGACTGACCTAGGTCATGATAACAGTTTGTCGCTGGATTTTTTTAATAATTTAAGTGATTTTCTTAATTGTATTTATAAAGGTGAATAATATAAGGTTGCTAAATAATTTCAGGGTGACGAAGAGGAACCGATCAGGGCCGCTCCGCTACGTAATTTTTTGACAAGAAGGACGGGCTCCGGGTACACGCTGCAACGAGATCCCAGCCGGCGCGGGGAGTACTACGTCGAACTCCGAGTCTTCACCACGCGGGAGCTTGAGCCGGTAGCGACGGAAGCAACCAGGTGGAAACATGCCTTTTTCACATATAAAGGGGCTGTAAATAATAATAGCCCAGTTTTCAAAGCGGTCAGACAAGTTGCTCAGGCTGCTAAAGAAGAGTATAAAGGCGTGCAGCCTGTGTTGTACCCGTCAAATACTTTTTAACTAATTTTAGTTATGTGTTTATTGTAATCTGCTACTTTACAGTCGGTTTAAAGGCAAATTTAAAACTTTTGCGGTTTTCAACAAATATAATTATTACAAAACAAAGCACGTCTTACATAGAACAAAAATAGTATAAGATGTTCTTTTGCGATGTATGTAATGTTTCCGTTCCAAAATTAGCAGCACATAAAAAGACTAATATCCACAAGTCTAATAGTTTGTTAAGTACGCGGCTTGAAAACGTTTATATAATAGCTAATGCTTTTCGGAGTAGAATTGTTAGTTATAAAGTCAATCCCTCAAATACGAATATTACCCCAGATTCATTTTTATGTGAAAACTCTGATATAGCACAACAACTTATTAAAGATTCATTACAAAAGCATGTCTCACTCAAAGTTAATTTGGAACTTTTCGTAAAGTATTGTTTGCCAAAAAATAGTGAAAGTTCCATTAAGTCATTTAACACTAAATACGATATAGTTTTGAAGAGTACAGACGTTTTATCATTATATAAATCACTTGCTGATGTACTAATTACTAAATGTGCGGAATTTGAGCTCTCGGAATCAGGATGGACAATCGAATCAGTTAGTCACTTAGAGATAAACATAGTAAAATACAATCCTTTGAGAGCTGGATCGTTTATACCATTACCAAAACATATTGCTAATACAAAAGCTTGTTTGAATATAAATAATGAGGATAATCACTGTTTTATATGGTCTATAATGGCTCACTTGTATCCTAGCAAGGTTAACTCAAACAGAGTCTCATCTTATCCCAAATACCAAAATGTTTTAAACACTTCCGGCATGGCATTTCCACCAAGCATCTCTGATATAAGGTGGTTCGAAGCCAACAATACTGATATTAGTTTTAACATCTATGGTTTAACAAAAAATGGTAGTGTTATGGGCCCTTTATATAAAACCGCTAATCGTAAATTACAGCACATCAACTTGTTATTAATAACTAAAAATAGTAAGGCACACTTTTGCCTAATAAAAAACTTTGAGAAACTTGTTCGCAAACAAATAACTAAACATAAATCTAAGATACATTTGTGTGAAGATTGTTTTTTATATTTTTCAACAGAGGAAAAATTAATTCAGCATAGTTGTGCAGGGGTACAAACTGTTTTACCAGAGGCAAATACACAACTTTTTTTTTCTAATTTTGAAAGAACTCAGGAGGTGCCTATTGTGATCTATGGTGACTTCGAAAGCTTATTACGAGAGTATTCAGATAAAAGTAAATCTATGTACGTGGAAAATATTCAATTGCATGAGGCATCTTGCTTTGCATATTACATTTGTTGTAGAAGCGAGCCTTATTTAAACGACTATGTTTCTTATCGCGGTCCCAACTGTTCGAAAAAGTTTGTGGAGTCTATATGTAATGATGTGCAGCGATTGTACTCAATATTATCTGTCAGCAAACCTATGATTCCGCTTACGCTAGAGGAACAGCTATCATTTGAAACTAGCACTGCTTGTCATATTTGTAAAGACAAGTTTTCATCTAGTGATAACATTGTAAAGGATCATGATCACTTCACAGGTCGATATAGAGGGCCCGCTCACAATAGTTGTAATTTAAATTCAAAACCTTGCCCATTTATACCAATAATTTTTCATAACCTTTCCGGATATGACTGCCATTTGTTTATTAATGAACTCACAAACGTATGCGGTCGAATAAACCTTATCCCAAAAAATAAAGAAAAGTATATTTCGTTTACGAAGTTCATTCCAATAGACCAGCAAAATGTAGCTCAATTAAAATTTATTGATTCTTTCAACTTTTTGAGTTCAAGTTTAGACAATTTAGTAAATACAATGAAAAAAGATGATTTCCAACATTTAAAATCATTTTTTGGAGATGGGGCCAAGTTTGATATAGTGCGAAGAAAGGGTGTCTATTGTTATGATTATATAAACTCTTGGCAACGTTATGAAGAAACCCAGTTGCCTCAGGCTTCCAATTTTTTTAGTAAACTCTCATCAGAATCTGTATCTTCTGAGGATTATAATCATGCCTTACATGTTTGGGAAACTTTTGCTATTAAAAACTTAGGAGAATATACAGATTTATACTTGAAATGTGATGTGCTTCTTCTATGTGACGTTTTTGAAAAATTTCGAAGCATGAGCCTTAAATACTACAATCTTGATCCCTGTTATTACGTATCGTCACCATCATTAAGTTGGGATGCTATGTTATTATACACAAAAGTAAAATTGGATCTACTCTCCGATATAGATATGTATCAAATGCTGGAAAACGGAATAAGAGGAGGTCTTGCTCAATGTTCACATAGATACGCAAAGGCGAATAATAAATATCTTCCAGATTTTAACATTAACGAGCCGAATAGCTTTTTAGCCTATTTAGACTGTGTAAATTTATATGGATATGCAATGATGCAGCATCTGCCAACAGGAAATTTCAGGTATCTTAACGATGATGAATTAGCAAACTTTAACGTTGAAAAACAGTCACGCGATTCTGATACCGGTTTTATACTTGAAGTCGACCTTCACTATCCTGTTGAACTTCATGAGTCTCATTCAGATATGCCATTTGCAGCTGAAAAATTTGCTCCTAGAGGAAGCAAAAATAAAAAATTAATTGCTAGCCTCTACGACAAACATAGATACATTATTCACTACATGCATTTAAAAGAATGTTTGAAAAATGGTCTTGTTTTGTTAAAAACATATAAAGTTTTAGCTTTCGATCAAAGTAACTTTTTAGAACCATACATATCTTTAAATACCACCTTGAGACAAAATGCTAGCTCAGATTATGAAAGGGATTTTTTCAAAAAGCAAAACAATTCAATATTTGGCAAAACGATTGAAAATAAAAGAAAACAGGTTGATGTAAAACTTGTTAATATCTGGAAAGATCATTCAAATAACACAAATAAATTTTGCGGCGCGGAAAAATACATAAGTGCTCCCAACTTCAAAAA
Source organism: Acleris holmiana (assembly GCA_949316455.1). NCBI lineage: Eukaryota > Metazoa > Arthropoda > Insecta > Lepidoptera > Tortricidae > Acleris > Acleris holmiana. The sequence goes on along the minus strand of OX438791.1, from coordinate 9,564,377 downwards.
CTTGGCAGTTATATCTGATTCATTAGTAGCAATTCAGTTGCAACAGACAAAAATCGTTTTAGATCGACCCATATACGTGGGTTTCTCTATTCTAGAAATAGCCAAAAGTCATTTGTATCGCTTTCATTATGATGTGATGAAACGTGTTTATAAAAATAAAATTCATCTTTGTTATACGGACACTGATAGTCTTTTGTATTTAATTCATACAGAAGATTTCTATGAAGATATCAAAACACACATAAAGTATTTTGATACTAGCAATTTTGATGCTAGCAACATATTTAATATGCCCTTAGTGAACTGTAAAATTCCAGGATATTTTAAAGACGAAATGGGGGGTGAGATCGTGAAGGAATTTGTAGGTTTGAGAGCAAAACTATATTGCATAGATACCCAAATTTCAACAATCAGGAAAGCAAAGGGAATAAAAAAGTGTGTTACAAAAAAACTTAATATTAATAAATACAAAAATGCTTTATTTCAAAATGAATGTTTTAGAGATAATATGTGTGTAATAAAATCAAAAAATCATAAAATTTTCACGCAAAAAATCAATAAGCTAGTTCTTACAAGGGATGATGATAAAAGGTGTGTATTAGAAGATAATGTTTCGACTTTGCCTTGGGGACATTACAAATTAGCATTTTAATGTGGCAGCACTGTAAAGTAATAGAAATTTAATGCAAACGTGTGAATTGTAACATTTATATTATTTTTATAAAAACAATAAATGATGAATGTATGCCTATTGTTTTTCTTTCATTTACCTCCGCCAGCTAATTAATCACGTGCTTAGTAATAAACCCGCCTAACTCAAAACTATTAATCTTTCCATATTTCAAGACGCACTCTTGATTTAAAATAAGTTGGCTTTTTTATTTTGAGTTACGCTGGTTTTACACCTATTGCAATCGTATTATCATGACTCGATCGCTTCTACTGTCAAGTCAATAAGAGCTATCACAACGTTGATAATACGTTAGCAACAGGGAAACAATCAGACAATATAGAGTGAGGAGCCATTAATAAAAATTATTAAATGGGACAACCTCACACAAATTTACCCCAGTCCCAACTAAGCTCTAGGATTGTGTTAGGGTACTAGACAACGATAAACATGCTTATATAAAGAAATAAATACTTAAATGCATAGAAAACACCCCAGACTCAGAAACAAATACTCATGCATGCATTACACAGATATTTGCTCTGAGCGGGAATCGAACCCGGGACCGCTAGCTTCGTAGGCAGGGTCTCTACCAACTAAGCCAGCCACGTCACCAATAGAGTGGCTGAAATATTGATTAACTTTAAGAATTTAATTAAACAAAGTTGCTATTCTTTTATTTCGTTATAATTGAGATTCAGACAAGGAATTTGATACTGTTGCAGAGAAACAAGTCATAACATGTTAAAACGAGTTGTCCCTGCTTGTTTAACTTTGGCTCGGCGCGTAGGAATGTGGCTACGTAAAGAGTTGCTGACGCGGCGTGCGCGCAATTCGACTTTATCTTCTTAGTGTATGACCCAAGTTAAATAATAAAAAAATAATGTCGGTTTGTAGTTCCGCTACAATACTGTTGCAGAGGAAACAAATCATGACATGTTATAACGTGTTATCTCTGTTTATTTAACTTTGGTTGCACGTAAAATAAGTTCCACATTCTATATGAACATCATTTATTAAAATAAGGTTGATAATAATATTAAACTTAATAAGGTGAAAGTACAACAATAATAATTAAATAGCAGGCAGACTTCTTATAAACCATTGTCTTTACTAATTTACACTTAATGAGACAAAAAATAACATATTTATAACGCCAAATTATTTATAAATAAACATAAATTAAAGAAATTTATGATAAAATTAAAACAACGCTACATTAATTACATTACGGAAGAAAAATAATAATAATTACTATTTTTCTTCCTTAATTCAAACTTCGTTGACAATAACTTATATTAATTGGCTCTACAAAGTAAGTAAATAACAATATAATTGGCATAAATTGATTTTATAATTCAGAACTATAATATAAAATAAACATGGAGATATAATAGAAATAAGTCACAATTATACATATATAACTAACACCGAAATTAATCACTTTCAAGTTTTTTCATAATTTTTTTTAACACATTTTCTGTGCTGTCCAACACTTCATCATACGGATCACACACGAGATATTGCGCACTAACTGAACGATCACTGTAACACTCGTCCATTGTCTCAATGTTTATTTTAATTAAATATCGTCCATTGCGAATGTTATTTTTAATTACAAATGATGATCCTTTTCTACTACGATCCTTTTTATTAATACCCGATTTGGTATTTAATGCTTTCAACTCCCTTTTGTCCCGCGGAGCGTCAGGCTCTCGCGTTACGGTTGCGTTACACATGTTTTCTCTACGGGCTAAAAGCTCTTGCCGCTTTTTTTCCACTTTTTCCATGTAACCGTCAACGTCTTGAGCATAATAAAAAGGATGATCCTCCGGCACATCGTGGAAAACGGGGCTGACATCATATATGCTGCCAAAATCAAGTCGATCATTCTGCGTGCTGTCTTCCATAATTATCTGAAATATAAAAGTGTCATAAGTTTTTATTTAATAAAAATGGCAATAAATCCAACATAACTGGATGAAGCAATAAAAAATAGATTTACTTACCTATATATTTTAAATACGCGGGACCCACGTTAGAAGCGAGACAAATGTCGACTGCGACTGACGCTCGAGTAGCAGCAATTTAGATCTCGGTGTATAATATTCTTCGCCTAATATAAGACAGGAATGTGTAATTAGAGAAATGATAAAGACTTACAAAGATAATTCATTGATTTAGGATGATTATATTATTACAAGTATTTATTTGATATTATATTAAATTACTGAACAGAAGGCGAAATGAAATTTATTAAACAGCCTGTGTCAATAGAAATCAGCAAAATAAGTGATGGATCACATTGCACTAATTATAATAACAGACATAGTATGCTTCTTCCCAACTCTATACGATGTATTATATGTGGACCATCAAATTGTGGAAAAACAAATATAATTTTAACTTTATTGCTTCATGAAAATGGGTTAAAATTTCGAAATGTCTACATTTACTCTAAAACAACTTTTCAACCTAAATATAGATTTTTAGAGGAAGTTCTTAAAAGAATACCCGAAATTAAACTGTTTATGATCCACGATGAAAAAGAGGTAATCTCTCCTCATGAGGCGATGCCCAATTCAATATTTATCTTTGATGACGTAGCTTGCGAAAACCAGACTAATATTCGTAATTACTTTTGTATGGGCAGACATAAAGGAATAGACTGTTTTTATTTAACGCAGACTTACTCTAAAGTGCCAAAGCAATTAATACGAGACAATGTTAATTTTTTGATAATTTTTAAACAAGACGATATCAATTTAAAACATATTTATCGTGAGCACGTAAATTCTGACATTAGTTGGGAAAAATTCAAATCGCTTGCCGCAAATATATGGAAAGATTCACATGCGTGTCTTATAATTAACAAAGATTGTAAATTAAATAATGGTCGATATAGAAAGTCATTCGATGTTTTTGTAAAATTTGAATAAATATAAATGATGACTAAAATAAAATCACTTTACTTATAACAATAAGAAACATCGGGGGTCTTTTTAGACCGCGTTATTGATTTGCCATGGAGACAGACATAAAAACACAATTAATTAAATCTGTAAAGAATATTAAAAATAAGTTAAAGAAGATGCAGCAAGAGGAGGATGATTTAGAATTAAAAAATAAGAAGATTTTGAAACCATTAACCGATCCGCTAGAAACCATGATGTTTCTTCATAATTCTCCGAAGCAAATAACATCTTATAATGAAAATAAGCATAATAACAAAAATATATTATCAAATGATGTAAACGCGGATTGTATCAAAAAGGATAAAATAAATATTCCCAACATACTTGAAATAAAAACTCCTACGAAAATGGAAAATAATGTGGCAAAAGTAAAAAGCTTTGAGGATGTCGATTCTTATTTGCAAGTCCCAAATAAACCTTTTAATGTTGCCTTTGGAGTAAGACATGACGGTGAAACACTTATGATAGGAAATTCACCTGCAACGCTTAAATCTTATGGGGAGAATTCTCCTAATAAAATATCTACGATTAATGTAAATGATAAAAGTTATGAACTAACGCCGGGTTTAAAAGAGCTTTTATTTCAAAGTAAACCGAATTGCGACAAAATAAATGAAAAGGATAAAATAACCTATAAAGATATTTTGGTGCACACTAATGTCCATAAGAGAGGTTTTAGTCCTCAAGGTCAGATACAAGGTAATTCAGGAATGAAATACTGTCAAATTATTAAACCCCTATTTCAAGAATCCAGCACGGCAAAGCAAGGTGGTAATCTGCCTTCCTTAAAAAAATATAATTCAAATACGGATTTTGTATATTGGGATGATCCTAATGAGTTGATTGAACGTTTAAAAATTTTAATTGCTTCTAAAGATGCTGGCAACACTAACCATGATAACGAAATAATTTCGATTATAGAAGAACTAAAAGAAGCAGACATCATTAAGGAATAAAAAGACTTCAGAACCAACTGTTGATTCAGTCTCATTGTGTTGGTTGAACATGAATGTAGATAAGTTTGGACACCATGTGTTAAAAAAGCATAAAATGAATAATTTTAATGAACCTCCCTTGGCTTTCATAAACGTTACCGATTGTTTTGATGCAAAAAATAAGATAATTAAACATATTGGAAAGCCTGTCGATCCAGAGGACTGCGCCACAAAACAGTATGTTGACAATACTGCAGATAAATTGTTTAATAAAATAAAATTAATTAATCAAACATTAGCTCAGCTAGAGACAGAAGTAAATAGCCTGCAACAAAGTATTGAAACAGTTTCATTTAAGAACAAATACAAGAAATGAGTAAAGCAATCGTAGTAAACGAAATACATAAACAAGCGCGGAAAAACTTTCCTCGAAGACATGTAGTGATGAAAGATATAGATGATTTATGGCAAGCTGATCTTATTGATATGCAATCTGTTTCAAACAATAATTTACAGTTTAAATATATTTTAGCCATTATTGATACTTTTTCTAAGTATGCGTGGGTATATCCATTAAAAAAAAAGAGTAAGGAATATATAACTCAAGCTTTTTGTGATTTGTTCCAAAAAAATCGAATACCCAAAAACTTGCAAACTGATTTAGGAACTGAATTCTATAATAAAAAAATAAAATCATTACTTGAGTTACATAAAATAAACCATTACTCTACATACTCTACTAAAAAAGCATCTATAGTGGAAAGATTCATAAGGACTTTTAAGAATAAATTGTACAAGCAATTTAGTTTAAAAGGAAACTATAAATGGATAGGAAACACACTTTCGGAAGCAATTAATGAATATAATAATACGATACATAGAACAATAGCTCTTAAACCAATTGAAGTCAGTGAAAATAATAAGGATGCTGTATTACAGAAATATAAAAAGCTTTTATCAAAGAGGAGTTCAACAAAGGAAAAAAATAAATTTGCAGTCGGAGATTCCGTTCGTATAAGCAAATATAAAGGAACATTTGAAAAAGGATATACTCCCAATTGGTCAACTGAAATATTTACTATTACGAAAGTACAAAACACAAACCCAATAACGTTTATCATAGAAGATGCTAGACATCGACCCATCTTAGGATCATTTTATGCTCACGAATTGCAAAAACCTAAATATAAGAACATTTATCTTGTAGAAAAAGTATTGAAGAAAAATGGTCGAAAATTATATGTAAAATGGTTAGGTCTACCTTCACAAGAAAATAGTTGGATTGATAAAACAGAAATCTTATAAGCAGCAAACATCATAGTTTAAGCGCATTTTAATTGCGCACTTGAAACTGGACAGAGTATTTCATCGAAACAAAAAATAACTTATTTATTAATAATTTATTTACAATTCAACAAAAATGGTAGGGTCAAAACCTAAATCGAATGGAAAAAACAAGAAAAAAATTGTGTTCACTCCCTCACAGAAAGCCAAGTCTGGCGCTGGTTTTAAAAACACTTTCAAAAATATTGTTTCTCTTACAAAAAAACATATTAAAAAGTTAAAACCTACATGTAAAAAAGCGGCTATTGAGTTAGCAGTTGCTGTTGCACGAGAATTGACGAGGGATTCAGATACTTCAGTAAACATTCCCCGGGTGATACCTGTGCCAAAAGTTGGAGGAGTTTTGCCCCTAATACCCATTTTTGCCGGATTGTCTGCTGCAGGTGGTTTAGCAGGTGGCGCAGCTGGTATTGCTAGAGCGGTAGAAGCTATTAAGTCTGCTAAACAACGTTTTCAAGAACTCAAGAGGCACAATCAAAAAATGGAAGAATTAAATTTAGGAAGAGGGTTGCATCTCAAAGAGCACAAGAATGGATTAGGAATTTATTTTAAAAATAAAAAAAACTAATGCAGAGGCTACCTAAACGAGCGTTAACTAACATCGACATTCTCGAATATTGCAAAGAAATTCCCAATTTTCGAGGAGTTTTCATGCGAGATCAGTTGCCAAAACGTCCATTAAAAAAAGAATGCGGAATTATTAATCTTGATAGTTCCCAGAATTCTGGCACTCATTGGGTAGCCTATGCAAAATTTAATAATTATATCGAATATTTCGACAGTTATGGTAATTTAAAACCACCTGAAGAATTTTTAAAATATGTTGGCTTAAATATTTTTTATAATTACGTTAACAAGCAAAAAACTCATCCTTTCATTTGCGGCCACTTGTGTATAGACTTTTTAAACTCATTTTGGGATCTTCATAAATAGCTTACACTTTCAAAAAACATTTTAGTCAATAACAATGTCTATTACATTCACAATCACTGGAAATGAATCCATTCTTCGATCAGAATTAAATACTCATTTAATATTAGAAGACGATTACGAGTGCGGCTTACTGTATTTTTCAACATTTAATTCAATACCTAATATTACTGACAGCAACAATGTATTCGCTTACGGTAAACAGAAGGATATTAAAATTCCTTGCGGCGCATATGACCTGTCTGATTTATATGAATATTTAAAAAGTAATATGAACAATTGTCAGTTTAAAATCGTTCCTAACAACAATACTTCTAAATGTTCAATTTTTTGCAGCGAACCGATTAATTTTAAGGTAAAAAATAGTGTAGGTGCATTATTAGGGTTCTCAGAGATGTTGGATCCAAATAAATGGCATGAATCAGTCAACCCTGTATGCATTATTGCTGCGTCTGTGATACGGATCGAATGTGATCTTGTCCAAGGTTCCTATACGAACGGTTTGCCTACACATATAATTCATGAATTCGTGCTTAACAGTCCGCCCGGATATCAAGTAATTGAAGTACCTAAAAATATAATATATTTTCCTCTAAAGAAGAAACATATTTCGTCAATTACGGTGAAAATATTAGATATACAGGGAAATCTAATTAATTTTAATAACGAAAATATTAATATAAGTCTTCACTTGCGAAAGTCAAAATGATAATTTTTAACGATGATATCTGTAACAAAATACAAAGACAAAGTCGTTCTAACTCCACTGTCAAGCGCAACGTCAGACGAACTAGACGCAAAAAGGTTGTAGCAATAACAAAAAGTAATAAAGAGTTTCTTCGCGCTCTTGGATTAAAAATATGAGCATCCTCCATATAACCGACGATCCGCAATTCGACAATTCAATTGAAAGTTATGAAATCCATACTTATAACCCATACAATAACAGTTTTAATGAAAATGATGAAATACGAATACCTATCCATCAGCAAGATATATACGTATTACCTTCAGCTAGCGCGTTATACATAGAAGGATATTTTTCTATAACAGCTAAAGACGTGAGTGGTGTAAAAAAAGTGAAAAATGTTAAGTTGACAAATAACGCTATATCATTTCTTTTTCAAGATATTAGATATGAAATGAATGGGATTGAAATAGATCGAATTAGAAATGTTGGAATCACTACTACAATGAAATCTTTAGTTTCAATGAATGGTGGAGAAAGTAAAGCTGCTGCAATGTGGGGTTGGAACGTGGACGGATTTGATGATCACAGTGGAAGATTTAGTATTCTTTTACCACTTAATAAACTATTAGGTTTTGCGGAGGATTACAAGAAAATAGTTATTAATAGTAAACATGAACTAATACTAAATAGAAGTAGTACAAATCTTAATGGTGTTGTAACCGAAAAAGATGATTCAGTGGAAGTTAAGGTAAATAAAGTTCAATGGCGCATGCCGCATGTTAAAGTTTCAGATCATCAAAGGCTTGCATTGCTTAAACATTTAGAAAAAGATAAACCTATGCAAATAGCGTTTAGAAATTGGGATTTATATGAATATCCATTATTACCAAAAACAACCAAACATACATGGTCTATAAAAACCACTTCGCAACTAGAAAAGCCTCGATATGTAATTTTTGGATTGCAAACTAATAGAAAAAATAACAAATTAAACGATAGCGCTGTATTTGATCATTGTAATCTTAAAAATGTGACTTTATTTTTAAATTCATACTATTATCCATACGATAGTCTTAACTTGAAATTTGATGAGTACAAATACAGTATATTATACGATATGTATGCGAGATTTCGTCAGTCGTATTATAACCTTCCTATAGATCCGCTGCTTGATCTTATACAATTTAAGGAAAAAGCTCCATTATATGTGATTGATTGTTCGAGGCAAAATGAGCATTTAAAAACTGGACCTGTTGACGTTCGTTTAGAAATCGAAACAGAAAAGGATTTGCCGGATAACACTAGTGCTTACTGTTTGATTATTAACGATCGTTTGGTGGAGTACAGACCTTTGAGTAATATTGTTAGAAAGTTGACATGATGTCGACAGCAATAGTTGATGTGCAGGGGTTTAAAACGGACAACAATTCATTCATTGTCAAAGAAGTTGCAATAGCTGTTAATGAACAATTACTACACCTACTTATTCTACCACCTTGCCCACTGCACAATCTCTCTCCAACCGAACGTAAACAAGTATCGTGGATACAGAGAAACAGAAAAATTAATTGGAATGATGGATTTATACCTTACGAAAAATATTTAATGTATATCCAAGAGTTTCTGATTGATAAGACGATTTTATGTAAGGGTCTGGAAAAAGTTACCTGGCTTAAAACTATTTTAGATCATAATGATGTTATTAACCTGGAAGATATGAACTGTCCTAAATTGTTAAGTTTGTACGAAGAATATAGATTGTCAAGTGATGTGTTTAACTGTATATATCATCCAACTGTATGCGCGCTAAGAAATGTAACTTGTTTAAGAAAATGGTGTTTAAATAAACATGTTTTATAAATTCTTTTTATTTATTATCTTATAAAGGTAATTAACCCTGAGTTCTCAAATCAAATAGTATTTACTTATTGAATTACGACAACGTCAATTACTAATGTCAATTTTAATAAAATTTAATCAAACCAAAAGTAAGGTTAAGAAGGATAATGGGGCTACATACGAGTATATCATGAAAATGGCTGAAAGAGAGCAAACATGGAGAATTTATTTTAAATCGTGCTATCAAAGTTTTTACGATCGCTCGCATATATAGATCAGCGTTCTAGTATCGAAAGACCACCTTGTCCTTAAACAATTAGTATGGAATTGGCCACTCCAGAAAACTGTTAGCGGGACTATCCTATAACATTAGTACAGCAATGGTTGTGTGGAAAGTGTTAACAGGAACAAAGATGAATAAACAAAGATGACTAAACAAAGAAATAAATTTATGAAAAATAAACCGGAGTGCCGTAAACAAAAATATAAGTAATATAAAATTGAATTATACGGCACTCCGGTTTTGCTTCTATTTACAAAATATTTTGTTATAGACATTTTTGTATCTACATTTCGACAGTATCAGTCGAATGAACGAGGCGAGGATATGCAAATTTACCATTGAAGGATTGACAGGTCATTCGTTAGGTCACTACCTGTTGAGTTTATGGAATTCTGAATCACTGATCGATGGAAACTATTGGGGATCCTGGATCATTATTGGGGATTCTGGATCATCCGAGCGCAGCGAGGACAAATGATCCAGAATCCCCAATAATACCCTACTGTAGGCCTATATTTAAAATTCTTGGAAAAATCGAAATTGCCCCGTTTTCTTTCCTAGGTGTGTGTGTTTTTCCTAAACTTGATAAGCTATGCAAATCCCACTAGTATTATGACTTCATCCATACATTTTACAAAAAAAAAACTACACCGACGCATTATCAACCAATACCAGTCAATACCAGCGTCAATACCACATATAAATGAAAAACTTAAATAAATGGCCTGTTGTATGTAGTGGAGACCCAAAGTAAACAAAAATGCAATATTATGTAACCTTACAAAATTTTTATTAATTAAGATAAGATGTTACGATAAACAAGAAAAATATATTAAAGGAAATAAACAGCTGAAAAAAAAAGTAATATGGAACTTACGTCACAATTCAAATACCTATAGAATGTAGAACGGTCACATGTGTTACAGCTACATACAACATGTCATTTACTTAACTTTTTCACCTATTAATATTTACGTCACATTGATCATCCCGATGTACAGTCAATTTCAAAGATACGAATATAATTTTACACCTTATAACATTGAAATGACGTGCAAAACTGAATGCTTATTTATGAACTCGAATGTACACCGACGAACTCAAACTGCATTAATTAGTTTGAAAGTTGTTGATATAGTATAGGTTGCCACGTCGACACCAACTAACTTCTCTCTCCCCACAGATGTCGAAACATCGCGAAGCTCCTTTACATCCACATGCTGGGCTACCCAGCCCACTTCGGGCAGCTCGAGTGCCTCAAGCTCATTGCCAGCCCGCGGTTCACGGACAAGCGCGTCGGGTACCTCGGGGCGATGCTGCTGC